>CAUYSK010036897.1:0-47891 GCA_963575035.1 Avahi laniger | reverse complement strand
TTAGGAGTTCGAGACCAGCCTGAGCAAGAGTGAGACCCTGTTTCTACTAAAAATAGAAAGAAATGATCTGGACAGCTAAAAATATATATATAGAAAAAATTAGCTGGGCATGGTGGCGCATGCCTGCAGTCCCAGCTGCTTGGGAGGCTGAAGCAGAAGGATTGCTTGAGCCCAGGAGTTTGAGGTTGCTGTGAGCTAGGATGATGCCACGGCACTCACTCTAGTCAGGGCAACAGAGTGAGACTCTGTCTCAAAAAAAAAAAAAATCCAAATCTATACTAAACACACCATATTAAAAACCTTTGTTGAGGTTATGCAAAAAGACTGAATCCTCCATCAAGAAATTTTAAGTCTAGTGTAAGAAACAAGATTGAAAGAGCTTCCCTTTATATTTCTTATGTTTGGGTTTGGAAAGAATATATCGGTATATGACCTTATAAAGCCGAATTATTCTTAGCATCCAGATAGTTTCTTGTGGCAATAATGGGAAATTATACACACGATGTAATATTTATATTGGAAGAACCAGCATTAAATTGCTAGGCTGACTATGCTGTAAAATGTGTGGGGAAAGGCCTCATTTTCAGTGGATTCACAAACCAATATAAGAGTCAGTGGGGTACAAAACACCCCTTCCCCACCCCACCCCCTCACGATGACATCATGGACACACATGTTTTCTTAAAGCCATACCCAACTCTGTGAAAGAAAATGATCCCAAATCCTTTGGAAAGAGCAGGGCTTAATTCACAGTTCTCTCTAATAATCAAACCTTCAGAGAGATCACTCGTTTTCTATTTTTGAAATTCCACACTAACAACTCATCCCCAGCTCCCTATCTGAAGTCTGACTTGTTTCCAGGCACCCCACATTTCCCCGTGTCCATCCTTAAAACCCGGGTGTCATCACCTGCTCCTTTTGCATCCCCTCCTGTGGTCAGATGCCTTCTCTTCCAAGCCTTGGGACACCTACTTTCTCTTCCTTTCCCAGAGTCTGCTTGTCTCCAAACTCACCCCTCTCTCTTGCACGCCTGCAGCCGCCTCCTACACGGGCTTCTGATCTGCCGGCTCTCCCTACTCCAAGATCAATCTTTCTTAAGTGCAATTCTCAGTTCGTCACAGTCCTGCTCAAAAGTCATCAGGACCCCCTCGACCTTCCTGGTACAATTTTTGAGTTTCTCATCTGGGAACCTCCAGTGGGACCGCTGTTTACCTCCACCAGGTGCTTTCTAGTCAGAGCGTCCCCACCAAGGAGCTCCAGAAGATTGCACCTGTGGAGAAAGATTTACCTCCTCCAGGTGAGGAGCGCGGCCGGGGCGGGGGCTGGGAGGCCCGTGGTGGGTTAGAGAAGGAAACCTTGCAGGGCCTGTTGCTCTGCAGGCCTGAGCAGCTGGGTCTGTTTACCCAAGTGTCCAGAGTAAATCATTTTCTGAAAGACGCTCCAGGCAAAGGGGCCTGACAAATTACTGTTACAGGCAGAGCCTCTTGGCTCTCCCTGTTGGCTCCTAACCTTCCCTCCGTTCTGCATTTTCAAAATCGTAACATTTCACACCCATCTCCGCTAAGATATCCTTCCTGACCTTCCCGTCACACACAGCTTCCCCATTCTTTAAGTCCCAACAGCATTTGATATGTTTTATGGTATTAGTTGCATTTGTCCTGCTATTAATGGATGAGAGTCTACTTGCCCTGTTTCTGTTATCAGGGTTTAAGCAGCACTGTTTTCTCAAAAGCCCCTAACCCACCCTGTAGGTACCCAATGAGCATCTGTCAAATGTCAAGATATTAAAGAAACGATGGCTAAAACCACTGTTGGGATACTCTTATTTTGTTTGTCTTTAATTTTTTTTATCTGATACTCTTCATTAGACTACAGTTCCATCTTTATCTCCTAACGGCCTCATCAGTAATGACCTGGGCTGGTCCCTGCGGGGACTCTCACCTGATCCTTGTCTTCTAGTTGTCTCTAGGGTCCTTTCTCAGATTTAAAATTATTCATGTGCTAAGGATACATGGTAATAAATGTCCAACATTAATTTGCTATCACTATCCGATCTAAGAAGTCTTTAGCTGGAGGAGTTCCATAAATTCTGACCCTAAGGACTGAACATGAAAAGCCCAACTTTCCACTCTTAGTCATCTTACCAAGAAACCATACACCCCTCAGCATGTGTGCTTGGCCATTAGGTGAGTCGTATGTGACCTTTTCAGGGATTTGGTGCTAGAAGATGGAAAACTGGAACTATTCTGGCAATGTGAAGACCAATAACATGATATCATTCCAACAGAAAGCCACAAAGAAAGTCCACAGTGGAACTAATTGGCACAGACCAGGAAGTGTGATACAATATTCTCCCTTCCATTGAAAGCCTTCTGTGGTTTCAGGGTGAGGATGAAGAGAATGAAGAAAAATAAACACAATATGAAATTTAAACCATACCAGGAACAAAAAATATGGGCTCAAAGACCACAAAGTAGTATTTTTACGGGTAACTCTCAATTTTATCAAGATAGAGTCAGGAAAATAGTACGCATAGCTATGCTATGTGACCTAAATGCCAAGTTTTCATTTTGTTTTACATTAATATTGGGGTTTCTTATATTTCATCTCTGTTTATGTTTATATAAATTATGTTATATCAAATCCAGATTTGAAGTATTTCAGAATAAATACTTTTGTAATTCTGGTTAATATTTTCATAGGAGTTCAACTTTTGATTTTTGATGTTTCTCCGGGAAATAATACTATGTGTATAAATTTACTTCAACCATATTACTGTGTTGCTACATTATGCTTTCATCATTTGCACAACACTACTTAATGTTTATCTAATATATATATTTCATGTCTATCTAGAAATACATACTTTTTGCAATTTATAACAGATAAATAATACTGGGTATATTAAACACAAAAACCTTAAAGAGAACCTTTTCCTTTATTACATCAGTATTTAAGTGTTAAAGGCGGCATAAAAGTTTTTTAAACTTATGTGGCTAAATGATTAAAGTTCTATAAATCAAAAAATAAGTGGGTGGAAACAGAAAAATGAGAGCCAAATCAATTAACTTTCAACTCTAAGAAAGAAGAAGGAAGAGAAAAAGTTAATTTTACACGATGCTGCATAATTTTAATTCAACTGCTGTTTCAGTGTCTAAAAACACTGTTTTGGAATATCCTTTTGTCATATGTACAGAAGGGCTTTGCTATTGTCCCTCGGGAAGGCTGGCAGCTGGCCCTGCACTCTGACCTCCAACCCGGCCTTAGCAAGGGGCTCATTGATATTCCCAGAGGTTCCTCTCCATGGAAGATCATTCAAAAAGAAAAAACCCGCCTCCTGGGCTGGTGGTCCCCCCACTCCCATCCTCTGCTTTCGCCCCCTCTAAGCAATGGCATGCAGGTCTGGCCAAGCCCAACAATCCCTGGGCCTTCATAAACTCACTATTTTTCATGTATATTTGATGGGTCCTTTCCCTCCTATTCAAAGCAGCTTTCACAGTCATGTTAGTGGGGGAGAGTCTTCTATTCTGGACCTACATTTGATTAATTTGTGGCATTCATGTGTCTAATTCTCTACATACAAAGGGAATGAACTAGCCTGGACTCTATCTACAAGCCATTTTTGCCAGGAAAGTTCAAACGTAAAGGAAAAAAGGCTGCGTCAGTGGAGACGGTTTCCAGCTTGTTAAAAGGAGCTTAGAAATAAAACACGATAAAACAGTCTAGCTTAAAGAAACAAAACATGGCTATCATTTCCATGCTTTTGTTAATGATATTTTAAAACACATAAACAAATACCTAAACGCTGCATTCCTTGTCACGCGTACACAGATCTTCGCAAGGAGGGGTGCCTGAAATCACCGCAGCTTTACAGACATCACACACATACAAAAAAGACTCCTGGCTCCCTTTCAAATCCCATCAGTCACCTTTTATCAACCATGTGGGGAAGCAGAAGATGATAAACACCGCCTGCAATACCGTTAGGGCTTCACGCTTTGGGTCTCTTCCAGTTATGTTTGCGAAAGTGGGAAAGTATTAAGGAACAGAATGTTGTCCCCTACTCTCACTACACAGTAAGTATATCCAAATATGTTCCTAAGTGCAATCCTTTGTGATTCCCTCATTAATCTTGACTAATCATTAAAGAATAACGATAGTAAAAAATTTAGTATCTACGATAACCTTACTACAGTTTCCCTTTTGAAGTTTTCATTTGAATTTGATAAGTAAATATTTACTTTTTAAAAATCCACAAAATTTCTATTCAATGGCACTTGAACTTTTACAAAATGTCTCAAAGAACTTAAAACCAGATATGAATCATATCAAGTGAGCAAGATGAGACAGAGTTATCCTATGTAAATATAGCACGACGTTCCGTGTATCCTTTAATAAAAAGCAGGACTCTGGTCATCCCATGATGTCACTGGAATTCTGTACAGAAAAAAGTCCCCACAGACCAAATTCCACTTCCTTTCTGTAAAGCCAAAGATGAAATAAATCTTTAAAATGCAGAGGAGAGGGAGAGAAAACATATAGGATTTCCTTCTAGAATATATGAGAGAGTCTGCAAGGAATAAGGTAAAGAATCAACAGCCCTGGTTTCCAGTTTTGCTGATTTATTTTGGCGACCTTGGGTTTACCCTCCTGCTAGAGGCGGAATGCATGTGTGCACATGTATGTGTGCATATCCTCAGGCCCCGGGACCTGAACAAGTCATCTCACTACTCTGGAAAGGTGAGAAGACACCCTGCCACGTAAATAGAGTTTGAGAAACAGAACCCCACCTCACCCCTGCCCCAGGCTGCAGTGTCTGAAACCAAGACGCACAAAACTCCCAAGAAAAGGAAGACAAAGGGTAGCCGCTCCCGAACAGCATTCTAGCAGCATTCTTTCTGCTCTCCCAGCAGCAGCAGAACAATTAACCTGAAGGTCCACAGAAAGGGGACTTTCAGCCGGGCAAGGTGGCTCACACCTGTAATCCTAGCACTCTGGGAGGCTGAGGTGGGAGGATAGCTTGAAGTCAGGAGTTCGAGACCAGCCTGAGCAAGAGCGAGACCCTATCTCTGCCAAAAATAGAAAAAATTAGCCGGGTGTGGTGGCGCATGCCTGTAGTCCCTGCTACTAGGGAGGCTGAGGCAGGAGGATCACTTGAGCCCAGGAATTTGAGGCTGCAGTGAGCTATGACGACTATACCTGGGGTGACAGAGTGAGACTGTATCTCAAAAAAAAAAAGAAGAAAAAAGAAAGGAACTTTTGGGTTTCCCACAGAAAGGGAAAATTGAGGTGGAGGTCTACGTGCCATTTCTAGGATATACCAGGCAATTAAAGGGTGTGTCATGGGGTACTTGGAAGTGTAAGGCAAGGCAGCATGTGGCTTATAGAATGAAGAGTCTGTTTCTAATATTTACATTCAAGTTTTATACAAACACACATACACTCCTCAGCATGTATATACATATACTCCGTAGATAACAATATGTAGGTCCACCCTTCCATAGGGGAGGGGGCGAGAAGGGAGAAAAGAGACAAAGAGGAAAGATAAAGATCGTGGGGAGGGAACAACCCATGGAAAGCCAGAAAGGAGAATTTAGAGACAGCTGGACCAGGGAAAAGCCTGCACAGTCCTACAGAGGGGCCATACTGAGGCAGGTAACAAAGGGGAAGGAACAGGACAATGCCCACAGCGGCACTGGGAACACTCAGGGACGGAATTAAAAGGAAACACCATAAAGAACGAAGGACACCACACAGCACTGGCCAGCTGCAGCCCTTAAGTGCCTCAACCGAGAGATGCAATTTCTCCTCCTTCCACTGGCCATTCTCAAACCCGAGTCAGGAACACGCAGTTAGATGAAGACCTCCTGGACGGAGAACATATAAATACTTGTGAGACATGAAGGAGTCAAAAGTGCCAACATAAACAAAACTTCAGAATTTTTAGTGGTTTGAGCCTTGTGATGAAATCAGCTACCTGAAAAATAAGTTTTTGAAAATTTGACAATAGACTAGACCTTACACATAAAATAATAAAACTTCAGTTTTGTAGAATTATTATGAGCACTCCATAGTTTTACAACTCTATGTCACTTTCCAGATTCAGCAGTGGTATATTTATGATGGAAACTGGTTCTGAAAGTCCTTCGAAAGGACAATGTCAGAACAGCCGACAGCATGACTTAAAAAATCACTAGTTCCTCCCACTCGGATTCTTTTTAGCCCAGTGACCAAGTCCTTCCTCTGAGCTTATAATAAACACATGCCTATATGCACACAACTGCATGTGTGTTTCACAGCAGTGCAGATATCTGCACATACATAATTAAATCTACACTTAGCATATTAACCCCGAGGTGGGCAGAGACAAGTGTGATGATGCTCAGACTAGTCAGAGTTCCTACTGCTAACCGAAGAAGCCAACTCTGGTGAACTTTAGAAGTGGTATTTCCTATAAGAAAAATCAAGCGTCTTATAAAATCTACTGGAAGATTAGAAGAAAATGGACCTGAACCTAAGAAGGCAGCCAGCCACAGGAGCTAGCAGCCCTGGCCTTGCTCAGACAACCCTTGCTGAGCTGCTGGACTCGAGACCCCACTGCCACTCTGCCCTTGATCAGCAGACGCTAGGGCCCACCGCAATGAGAGAGCTCTAACGTGTCCGTGATTCTCTGTGTTTTTTGCTCTAGGCTCCAAGTCCTGGGCAGGAACATTAGATTGGTAAGCTTAGGACACATGGCTGCGCCCTAGCTACTAAAGATCCCAGGGAATAAGGATCTGGCCTTTGGGGCTTCCTGTGCTGGAGGCGGACCCTCACCTCCCCACAATGGCGGCTTTCCTGGGCAGGGAAGGGGGCTTCCTCAAAAAATGTAGTATCTTTAAAAAAGTGACAGTTATACTCTAAAACATTTATGCACTGTGAAACAACTAAACACTACTGGTTTTCAAGTAAAAAGTGTGACATTAAATGTATTAATAGAAAAGATTACAGATTACCTTTTAAAAAGAATATAATGTTAGAGGAAATGGTCTCCTAGAAAAAGAGAGTGAACTATTAAATTCCACTCCCTAACAAAGCATATACCAATTTTTATTTTGAATTCAAATATTAGAAGATCCCTGCCAGGGGAAAAAAATAGGCCAGAATTATCCGGATTATTGCCCTAACTCCAAAAGCTTAACATAGCATAACCAAGGCCCACTTAAAGGCTGACTGTATCTGTTTAACGCCAAACTCTGAGCAGAGAACTACTTCCCAATGGTGAAAGAAACTGTTTCCACATTTTGAGAGGCAAGACCCACAGAGGAACGGCCTCTAATTTCTCGTAATTACCCTGGTACCTTAAAGGCCATAATTACATAGAGAACCATGCCCTGAACTGGCCTTCAGTTTGTTCCAAACCCAGTGCATGTAATTAGCCTTGATTAATATCCCACATTTCACATCAACAGAAACAGTGAATCCAAATGATCCCCATGTTCTGCTGCCTCGGGAAACCTCACTGTTCGAATTCTGTGCCTTTATCAAGGGAACATGCCGAGCAAATGGGATCAAATGATGCCTTGGCACCCACCTTGGTCTAACTATTCAGAGGGAAGCAGCAATGCCTTTCATGTAATCATCTTAATCCCTTGTATCAACTAATTAATACACAGAGAAAGCTTTTACTTGCATGTGAGCAATTATAGCAAGTTCCTGGTCGGTGTCCAAATGGATTCACAATATAATTCACGAACAATGAGGCTCTAGGAAAGACAGCTTCTAAAGATGACTTTTAAAACGAAAAAGGGTTGGGGGGGGAGGCAGGCATTAAATGATTCTGTTAATAGTAGGAAAAGAGGACAGAAAATGTCAGTTTCTAAAGACAAAAAAATTTTAATTTTGGAGCCCTCTTTTGCACGTGACTGGCTTAAACAGGCCCATTTATGTGAGCAACATAAGAACCAATAGATACCAGAGTTTTGATTCTACATCCATGTGCAGCTGAAATGCCAGAGTTACTTCCAAGGGTCTTGAAAACAAAGACACCTGCTGCCATTAAGTAACTGGCTTCTGCTAAAAACAAACCAAAATAAATCCACTGCACACAGACTTTCTGAAAGCCGTCTAAGATTTGAGCTCGGTGGTTTCCCGTTCCTCCCTGGGGGGTACCTGTTGCACGGTGCGCGAGTTTTCTCTCTCTCAACAGGAGGCAGCACATCAGTATTTGCAGCTGCCTGAGAACTAATCCAAGAAGAACTGGGAGCCCAGGGCGGCAGGGTTGGGCACTGTGAGCCGCGGGGGAAGAGGGCTTAGGGGCCTGCAGAAAAGGACATCCGAAGCATCAGCACCTGCTGCGGGGTTTCTGCTCCCATGTCCTCCCCAGCCGGAGTGGGAATCGCTCCAGCGCCGGGGCGGTTTGTAATCCACCATGGGGCAGAGGGCACAGGAACCCAGAGGCTCAGGCATTCGAGAAGAGGCTCTCAGCCATAACGCACCACACTGTGGTAACCAGTCCCGGGTGTGCGCCGTGAACTTTTCCTGCGCAGACGGTTCGCTGTCTGGGGAAAGCATTACCCTGCAAAGTGCAGTCGACAAGTCCACGGAGTCCACATTTCAGGAAACAAAACCCTTCCTCAAACCACCCTCCTCCCGCCAGACTGTGCTGAAGCTGCTTAAACACTTCCAAGGGTCGTCCTTCTTTAAAAAAGGATAAATAAATAAAATGCTAATCACATAGGTTTGGGCTCTGTGAATGAAACACTGTGCCGCGCCACCCTGGGAACCAGACACTGTCCTCCGGCTAGAAGGCTAGAGAATGAGCGATCGCCAGCCCGCGGAATTCTCAGGATCCAGTTTCCCCACTTCCCGGCGCAGACCCACTGGCAGGAACCAAAGGGCTGTCACCCTGACGAGAGAAAACAAAGCTCTGCACTGCGTTATGAAACAGGTTTTTCCTTTCCCGTAGAGACATTCCTTTGCGGCTAGGTCATGTAAAACAGCAAAATGCACAGTGAACACACTTGGTCCTGTTCCCTGCAGGTGACTCTGCCCTTCAACTTGACCTGTGATACAGGGAGAGGGGGAAAAAAACCACTCTCCAATTTCTAAGTAAAAGGTGACCAGACGGCAGTTACGGCAAAGCACAGCCTACTGCTAACAACAAAAAGAAACTGAAAACAGCAATGTGGACAGACAGTCATTCAGGTGTGGGCCGGGACCTGAGAGAGCAAAATAAAATGCTTCTGGGGTTGAATCTGGAGCCAAATTGACTAAAAAGGACAGGCTGGCAGAGAACGTGACGTTGAGTTGCTTTGGCACCGAGAAACCTGTTCTTGTCTGGCAAGGGCGCCCCCTGCTGGCCGCGGCGCTGAACTCCGCCTCTTGGTTCTGCTCCAGACAGTCCTCAGATCGCTTTGGCGGAAGGGGCAAGGAGCTCTGGCCAGTCCCTCGTAAAGCACACAGTGGGAGCAAAGGGTGCCGTCATAGCAGTCACCGACCCAAACCACAGTCTTTGTCTAGTCACAATTCTCTGCAGTCAGATAAATTCCAAGCAGGCTGAAAAGAATGAATACGAACCTGATTGCGGCTTTGCAAGTGAGAAGTTTAGGAAGTTGGGGAGGAGGGGGCCACCAGAGGGGACCTGCTATAAAAAGATTCTTCAGTCACTCACATATATAGTGCTTGACCAGTGGAGAAAATCTGGACTACTCTTTTAAAAGTTAAAGTTTATTATGACGTTTTTCATAGTAATTATTTAAATCCTTAGCACATGACTGCAGCATGGGATTAAAATGCATTCAAACAAAAGGGCAGAATTTATTGCCAACAAAAATATAAGACTAAAATCAGTTTTGCATTCCCACTGTTTCTTTGTTTATATGTCTACACACAGACATTTTCACGATCCTTCCCAAGTTTTCATTCCCCTTCCTTTCACCTAATTCTTTTTCATTTCTTTTGTCGCTGGGCTCCTGCAAAAGCATGCTTATGTTTTGTAATATCAGCCCACTGTCCCCTCTGACAATTCCCCTCAGAATCTGAGCATTCAATGTCTTTGGCAGAAAATTCTATATAACACAGGCTTACGTGTAAGCTCATTCCCATCATCATCAATCGGAGACGCTTACTTAAGGAAAACTGCCAAGATGTTCAGCTAGGCGCCATTCAGTAAGACAACCAAAAAGAAACCTGTTTGTAAAGGTGCTGTGGGTCTCTCTCCCCTGTTGGCACAAATGTCATATGTGAGTATCTTCAGCTCACATTATCTGCCCTTAGTCTCAGGAGTTCACCAGTTCAGGCTGAACTTGGCTTCTCCCTGGGACCTCAATCTCATGTCTGTTCCCAGCTCTCAACTTCAAACACCGGGGACAGAGAAGGCAAGGCATCTAGGCATGAGCAGAGAAATATAATGGGCAAAACAAACATGCTTCATCTCCTTTGGGTCATTGGGTCTGGTTTTCATTTTCTGGTTTACATATGAAACCAGGGGGTAAGAAGAGGTGCCAGTGGAATATGGGCCCCAAGGACAAATGCTCTCATTTCAGATTTTTAAAAAATTTCCCAAAGCTGGAAATCGCAGTGCTTCTTTATTGAATTCTGTTTGCTGAAATTTTTAGGTTTTGTTTCATGTTCCTTATGTGAGCAAAAGACTGTCCAGATAAAATGAGGGTTTGTAGTCATTCTTTTATTTATTTGTTCAAGAAACATTTATTGAATGTTAGACCTGTTTTTGCCAAAATATCCTATGTGTATAGCATATAATACAACAGTGGCTTTTATTCACTTCTTTTAGCTTGTACTATACATCCATCCCTGGGAATAACATGATTATTTGGGTTTCCATGCTGTGGTTTAGAGAGCTCAACCTTTACTTATCAAAAGGTCTGAGAATGAGTGTGTGGGTCTATTTTTATTTATAAGAGGGGGAGAGCAGAACAGTTTTAAAATGAACAAAATCAATCTGCACCAGTTTAGGGAATAAGCTTCTGCTTTGAATGGAGCTGTCAAGACATTCGCAATCTGTTTGGCCCTGTGTCCACAAGAGGCTAAAGGTTTCATAATCGAAAAGTAAGAGATTTTTATTCTTTACCACTCAGATAGCAGGAAGCTCATAAGACTTGGGGTGATTTTAACTGTTCTATTATACCCTAAAGCACCAACATGCACATCTATATTTATACTCACATGCACATATGTGTAAAATAATCTGTAAGAAAAACAGAATCTTAGGCTCACTACTACTTTATTTCAAGTACAGGGATAAGTATGGTAACTATCAACTGCCTTTCTTATTGAATTTAAGACATACTCAAACTTTCTTCAATAAAGTCAGATGGAAAGGAGTTGTTTGGAGGAACTCTGAGGATTTTTACTCATGGCTTCAGACATCACTAAACGATAAGCAACATGTGAGAGTATAAGGAAAAGACTTTTCTGAATCAAAGAACTGATTTTTTTTGATACTCAGTGTCTTTCTCTCATATTGTAACAATACTAAGAGCACTCCCTTGCAAAAAAAAAATCAATAAATAAGCTCTGACTGATACCAAACCCCTTTAGATTAAACTCAATATGCCATTAATATGAAAAGAATTTGACAGTTTACATAAGGGATGTGACCTGGTGCCAACAACCTCTGGCTTCTCCATTCTCCAGATGGTAGCAGATTAGTAGGCAGCCTTTATTCTCATAAGAAGATTTTTTTCCCCCCATGGAAAAACTATAAAGGCCAATTCTGTTCCAAACTTCAAGTCTCCTTCACAAATGTCTACTCAATTCTGGGCCTTAACTAATGCCTATTAAAAGAAGCCCTTGGGCTTGAAGCTATGGAAGGGGGGAGAAAGGCTAAGGCAAACTTAACTCTAATGCCTGCCTTTAAAAGATCTATTGACAGAAGCAGTGGGGAGAGTTTGAACTAATGTTAACTTAAAGAAAAAGGCTGGTGAGATTCAATTGTGGATGTGAATGCTTGCTTGAGTTTGATCTTGACGGGGCTTAAGATAAGGGAGATAAAAACCTAAGCCTACTTACATATTAAAAAATGCAGTTGCACTAAATTCACTACATACCACTGTTCTCAATTTGATTTACGCCCATCATCACCGCAGACGTTGAAGGACACCCCCGTCTAATGTGGTAAAAAGCCACAGCAGAGGGCACTTGCTCTGCTTTGCTAATGCTAACATAAAAAATCATTTCCTGGCAAGACACAACGTTCGCTCTTTCACATTAATTCCTCAAATGTAACAAAGAATAAAAACGGAATTTTTCTTTGATCCTATTCTGAGGGTATAAATATAACGAGCGTTAATCAAAGAGATCCAAGAGGTGAAAAATAGTCCATAGTTGTAAGAAATTCTTCCCCCAACAGATAGGAAGTGATCTTTAAATAATCAGGAAAAATACCATATTTTATAAGCAGATTAACCCTAGTAAAACTCATAAAAAACATTCAGCTGCTCTTTAAATCCATAAAGCTAAGTAGACACCTTCCCAGAATGCCCGGCTTGTTTTGTGTCATCAGGATACATATTATCTATCCCAAAGGAGGACATTATATTCTTTGAAGGGAAAAACCTTTTTCTAGGAATCCTTTGAACACATGAAAACTGTTTTTTATACCAATTAGCTCATAGAAGATGTTAAAGATACTTTTTATGCAGTTTTTAATGTTTTCATAAATTGGTAAAAATGTGAAAAGATTTTACCCGGATTTTTTTTTTCCAGGCAAATTAGTCATGATCTCCGAGACCCTGAAAACTATAAAATAATCTATTGGAGACCTACCAGGCACAATGAAAACAAGTAGTATACAGTACATGGTCCCTACCCTCAAGGAGTTTACATCCCACTAGGAAAACTGAGCCAAAGAAATTAAAAGTTTTAGCAAAAAATCAAGGTATTAGGAAGGATGAGGATAAAAAGAAAACAGTCACAGCATCTAGGATTTTACCTATTTAGCATGACCTATTTCTACCAGTTTCCAAACATCACTCAGTTAAGAGAACATGAGCATTTGCCAATAGCAAATATACTTAGAGATCCCCAGAAATAAAAGTTTTCATGGAAATCTCAAAGGCAATAAAAAGGAAAGACGGGATTTATTTAATTTCTTTTCTGCAAACTGCCTCATTTCCTAAAGGAGGAAATATGCCAGGCAAACAGTAACTTAAATGGTCATGTTAAATGCTCGCTCAAGGATGCCATTAATGGTCACAGCCCAGAATTTGTCTTGGCTAAACGTCCGCCTCGTTCTCCAAATGCAGTGGCCTGGTACAGAATGGGTTGTTGTGAATGGATGTTTTCTAGTTTTCTGCTCTCACTATAGTGTTCTCACAGAAATGTCCATTCTCATTATCATTACCATATTCTTTTTAAGTGAGAAAAGTTACATCCAGTAAAGCAACTATCCCCCAATCCAATAACTGGGACCATCGTGGCAATCAGATAACAAGTTTAGGAAACAGCTTAAGGAAATGAGCTAATAACATGACTGAGCACAAGCAGATTATCTCTGATTGCTACAAAGAATGCTATTAGGGGGCACCATGTTTTCAAGTGATCATTTTTCCAGCCTGTTACGGAAAGGTTAATCTGCAGCCCTATTCATAAAATCAATTTTGAATCATGCCAAATACAAAAGAATTACATTAAAAAATCCATTATCAGGAACTATGCTGACATTTCTTTCAATTGTCTTAGACGAGACTAATTCAGATTATTTTCTTGATCATAAATTTACCCACGAAAATAAAGGCTGTCTATATGACTTTATCAATTAACACGGTTTACCCAGCACGTTGGAGCAGTCTCCTGTGAGAGGCAAATGCGACAATGGTTGTTTATAGAGGTCCTTACAAAGCTGCTAATACCCAAATTCTTTAGTTCATGGGGATGAGGGAACACATCTAGAGAAGCTTGCCTGACTGTTATTTACCTCCAAAAATATTAAGCCTCCTTCCTTTAGAATCTCAGGAGAACAAGTGCTGAAGTTGTACAATACTAAGGTGTGATGAAATCCTTTCTCTAATCCACATTCTGACAGTTAAAATTGTTGCACACATAAATTCCCCCGACCTCATGAAAGTTAACATTCCAAGGTTATCTCCAATCCAAAACAAAGAAATCTGTTTCAACCTGCCCACCTATCCTAGCTGGAGTCAGAGAATTTTGCCTGGATACTAAGTATCTGTATTTCACTCTCAGCGAAAGATCTAGTGGCCAACTGCACCAGTGTTTCAACCCTTGGCTGGCAGCAGATCAGATTGTGAAATGTAAATCAGAATACCTCTCACCTGCAAAATGACTAACATAAATGCCAATTCGAATTTCCTCAGGCCCCGAGGGGGTTTTCAGAGGTACCCAGGCCACCTGGTCACTCTGAAACAAGTTGATTGTGATCATAAAACCCAAACCTTGCCTGAGAAAGTAGCCTGGGAAAATGGGAACTGTGCCATTCCCAGATGAAGTCAGTTTCTCGGTTGGGCTGTTGTGTCTGTGAACATTTCATAGTTTCTACAAAATCTAAATATCAGATATTACTGCAGACCGAAAAAAAGAAAAAGAAAAAAAGAAGAAGAGCTATGTGCCCTTTCAGATCCAGAAATCCCAGTGAAGCTTTAGCAGTAAGGGTTAGACCCTAAAGGCAGGCTGGGATGAGGGGTGGGGGGATTTAAGGATCCCCACTCCAGATGGATTACATCCAGGACCCACTTATCTGAGACAGAATTAGACCAAATGTCAAGAGGAAAGAATGGACAGACTTACCCCTTCGTGTTTTGGGAAGAGCTAGTCTTAGTGTTTTGCTGACATTTTAAGTATAAAAGGGTCTTATTGTAAACTCTGGACCCCCAGAAGGCCTGCTTCTGGAGAACTGTGAAAGGAGAGATTAGTTGGGGAAGCCTCAGCATTGGATTCCACCCTTCAATCACGTTAGACACAGAGCTTTAGCCACTTTTTTGCTTAAAGTCATGCATGTGGTCAAAAGTTTAATTATATCACCGGCTGCATCAGCAAGCATATTGTCTGCCATCCACGGGAGGGATAAATCCTTTTTTGGAGTGCTGGAGTTCAGACGTCGCAGTGGAAGACTTCTCAGAATCTTGGGTTATGCCTGACAGTTGGTATTTTTTTCCTTAACTGATCAAAGAACATAGCCTGGATCCTGATAAGATTATAAAAGGTTTCTCTCAAATTCTAAACTTTTGGTGAAGCCCCTACTCTCTCTCCAAACAGCTGAGTTTGCAAGGGATTGAGTCTAAACACAATCAGATTGGCACCTTTGACATAACTGACTGGTTCTTTGCCAGCCAGTCATTCCTTCATTCGATCAACAAGAATTTATGAAATGCCTAGGTGTTGAGAAGATGCAAAAGAATGCCTCTCCTAGAGAAGTCTGCAATCTACGCCAGGCAAAAACACCAAGTAATTAAACTAGTTATGAGTCAATCAAACTGGTTATGCACGTATACCAGGCCAGAATCCACGAAGTCTGAGGTAATCACGAGTTTCATTCGGAAAGTTGAGAAATGTTGATTATAATCAGTTTTTGGTTGTGGATTTAAGGGGTATAGGGCAGAGAGAGACTGCCCTGGGAACCAGCCTTCAACCCAGAGAGGCCCAAGAAGGGGCCACATGGGACCAAAACTAGCTGCCAGTTTTAATCAGTAGAGACAAAATAAAAGTGAGAAATTATTCTAGACTTTTCTATAAATAACTTTCAGTTTAAATGCGAGTGGTCTAAAAGTTTAATATATGTCAAAGAATACCAGAAAAAATAAATGATAAATGGCATAAGTCAGACTAATCAGGTGAGAGCCATCCTGTAGGCACCCACTGTTAAGAACATCTGTCCAGATAATACCAATGGTGACAGAGTTTTGTTCCCCCCACATGTGATATGGGCTGGCTTATACATTGAACACAGTAGGTCCAGGGCCTAGGGCCTCCACAATGTGTTAATTTCTTTTAAAACAATCTTTTAAAGGAGTAGATTCAGCCTTGATCATATCTGTCTTTATACCAACACAGTTATAAGATAGAATTAAAAAAATTTTTTTAGCGGAGGAAAAGGCCCGTGAAGACAAAAGTGTATGAGGTCCCCACAAACCACACTGCAGTCCTGATCAGATCTTCCACTTCCTGTGTGCCTACTGGGTGCCACTAGCTCTACATACCTTCTCGATTCTTCCCAGCAACTCTGGAAGTCAGGTGCTAACATTGTCCCCATTCCATATATGTGGACACTGTATCATAGCGCAAAAAGCTTAAGTAATTATTAATATAGTGCAGAAGAAAAAGCATGGATTTTGGACACAAACACGGTTGAATTAGAATTCTGGTTTCTCTATTAACCAACTAAATGACATTGAGCAAGGTACAACTTTCCAGAACTAAGAGAATTAAGTAAAATATATACAAAGGGCTAGCACAGAATAAGAAAAAATAGTGGCTATTACTATAATCATTACTATTGTCCGAGACTGAAGAGCTAGTGGCTGAAGCCAACATTCCAGCTCAGGTCTGCTGCTCAAGCCTTTTCTTTACGCCGCAGTGTTCCTCTTTAGACCTGTACAACAGACGAGAGGCTCCAAGAAACCTAGAGTGGTGTGACCTAGTCTTTAACATAAAAAAGAGACCATCCTTGAATAAAATCATTCAATGCAGAGAATAAAAAAATAAAAAAGCCGCAGTTAACAGTGCCGTACTCTTTTTCTTTTCCTCTCTCTCTTAATAACAGAAATCAGCAATGTGGCTTGTTAATTTCAGTTCAGGAAAAAAAACAAAACAACAAAAAAAAACACCACAGGGTGAATTCATCATTTACACTTCTTTCATCCACCAAAGAGGCTGCACCTCAGATTCACTTCCAGAACTTTCCACATGCCCACCTTAACAGCACGAGCTGCACTTCTGACCTTTGTGTCCTTCAGAGATTCTACTTTTTAGTCAATCAACCTCTCTGCAATTATTGGCAATATTTTAACTATATAACACAGAAGTAGAATGTTTAATCAACTACAACTCAGAATATTTATAATAACACTCTTTATCCATAAATCTCATAACAGTTTACAGTCGTCCATAGGATTTCCTGGACTTTCAACGTTGATTTTATATGCTTTTGGCGAGGATTTTAACAATAATTCAGCTCCTCGGAAAGGTCTATTAGTGGACTATATAATCACACTTCTAAAGGTACTTGACAAATCTATATAGCTGCACACAAATTACAATTTAAAGAGTTCTTTTCAGTGACCAACTGCTATTGCAATTGAAGATACTTAATATTAAAAGTTAAACATCTGACAAGACCTCATGAACACTGTGAAGAATGTTCCATTTAGAGACAGTCCTGGTAATATAAAGAACTCTATATCCAAATTTAAAAATTAGGGACATTTGCATGAGAACAGGATCTATATTTTAATCAACTCATTTTCTCCAGCTATTTTTTTCCCCTGCCAGGGATCTTCTTCTCTTCATGATCATCTGAAATGACGATAAATTAGGCTGAGCAACCGCAAAGCAAAAAGGGAGACAATATCGACACCCTTTCACAGGAAAGAAAAAGAAAGAAAACAACCAACTACAAAAAAACAAGCATGTACACATATTGTATTGTCCATTCCATTAGCTGTGTCCACAAAAAAGTTTGGCTCTTTTGGTCAATTTGTTGCTCTCCAAATTGGAGAAATCACTGATCTTAAAATCAGCATGTTACAAAAATAAGCTGAGGGAATTTCCTGATCTCAACATTGAGCCGATACGCTGAGAATAATTTTTACTGTAAAATTGTGCTTTGGATGAAACTAGAAAATGACTTAGAACAAGAAATTTTTAAGATGTGTGTGTACAAAATACATTTTGAAGATGTAGCAAGACCTCATTAAAGTTGAGCAATTCAGGCTGTGAACAACGTTGCCAGCCAGGCTGTTTAATTCAGATCTAGTTCCCTCCTCCCCAGCACGCTCATCTGCCAAAACTGCATTAATAACTTCCAGAAACATCACATTTTTCACCTTGGAACAAACTAATATAGGTTAAACTGTTTCATAGACACAGTACTGAAAGAAACTTCAGAAATAATTTAGTCTACCTCTTTCCCCCACTTGCTAGAGTTTCATTCCCCCTGTGATATGATCATGAGAGATTATTCATTATCATGGTCCTTTACCCCTGAGACCTATGAAGAAATAACAAAGAGCAACAGAGACACACTGTGCCTCGAGGGCTGTTACCAGCCAAAAACAGTAAAAAATTCCACCAGTCTAGAGCACCTCGAATATCTGATTAAGCTGCAGGCTAGAATGATACTTCAGTTCCAATGAAAAGTGTTTAAAATCAGTTCCAAAGCCATCTACACTGGTGACCAAGTGTTGCTGGAGCCTTCGCTGCCAGCCCCAAGGCTGGGATTGAATTTCCCCAGACACTTCACTACTGCAGACAATAACAGTTGCCACATTCGAGTTTCATATGTTATAACACCCTGTGATTTAGACTCAAGTTCCACTTGTACAGCTGCCTGCCTTGGTGTGTAAATGGGAACAGGGAGTAGAGTCTAGGCCCCCAGAGCAAGGAAAACAGATCTTTTTATATCTTAAGAGACAAACTCACTGTCCCAGGGCCTCATGAGAACCAGAACTCCTATATCATTTTAGCAACAAAAACATCTCTGCTCGATATTCAGAAGATTTTAGCTACATGTTGTGAGGTCTCCTCAGATCACCAACATCAATTGAGGTCAATGCAAACAAGTAAAAGAGAATCAGAAACAGAGACAGAAAGCTCCTAAAATCCTATCTCTATGCAAAGAAAGTGAGAAAAAGAACTGCTTTCTGTGTGTACCTGGACAACAAATCTGGGTCACTAAAAAGTCTCATTCTAAGTACATGGGAAATTAATCATACACAAGTGAATGATGAGTGTAAAAAAAGACCAAAGACTTTTACAGAGAAAAATTGATAATAGCTCTAATAGAATGATACAATATTATTAACAAGTCCTTTTCACTTTTTATTAGTGTAGTGTTAAATGTTTTTGATATGCTAAAGCACCTTCCAAGTACCCAGACTGGCATATAGCGGGTAGTCAATAAATATTGGTAGAGTGAATGGATATTTTTGAATTACTTGTATTCATGAAGCCTTTAACATATCTACATAGGAAATTAAGTGCATTCAGAACTGAGATTATATTTTGTTCACTCTAGCAAATTTAAAACAGAATACTACAAATAATAAGTGATTGAAGAAATGTTTGGAGAACAGAATATAGGCCTTCTGAAGATTTTAAAGACCTGTAAGTTACCCATCTTTTGTCAGGTTAGGAAGCTAAGCAAAAAATGTTCTGGTAGCACTCAACCTAGACAATCAGAAACGATTTTCCACTGAACGCTGCTGTAGGCCCCAGGGTAGAATATTTTGGAACATAACAGTGATTCCTCCATTATTGTACAGATGATATTTCTTTGAGCTAATTTTTAAATGTTACTTCTATTTTCATCCAGCCCCAAAAAGTAAATGATTTAGAATAAAATTAAATAATTTCTAAGGAATTTACAAAGATTTTGTACAAGAAAAAAAAAAGTAAAAATAAATGAGCTCATTCTCTTTTTCCCTCTTCCGCCCTTCTCCTTTTCTACTCTCTCACCAGATTAATGTCAATAATTCCACATTCCATCTCAAACAACGGATGGATAGAAGATTAACTTTTCAGGGAAACAGGTGTAAATAACTATAATCTAGTTAGTAAGATTCCTTTATTGCTTGAAAGGTTGTAACAACAGGAGTCGCAGATTTCCCCAATAAAAACTTTAATTCCCTACTATAAATGTATAACATTTATATATGAACTAGGAAGAAAGAATTAGGACAAAGAATTTTAATCCTATGAAATTGGGGTACACAATGACTGAAAGATCTCATAACTATTTTCTGAGAAAAAGTGAGAGGAAAGGTAGCTTAAAATCATTTAGTATTCTATGGCTTAAGAGTGACCCTCTCTCCTTAAAAAATACAGCATGCTAAGAGAATGTCCAAATAAATTTGGCTAAATTTAAAACAACTCAAATGAAGTGGGAATAGTTTATTCAGCAAAATATTCTGGCTCAGATTGAAGTACCTATAAAAGGAAAATATGAAAATATCAGGTTTAATGGATCACTAATAGTTTGGATATAAAAATACTAATTTGTGTACTACTACGTACTAGGCATTGGCAAGGCAACAGGAATATGACAGGTATAATTTCCATACTCTTTAAGGTGAACTTGCTTCTTTAGACATCTTGCCGGTGAATGGCAGCTCTGACGGAAATGCTCGTTGCTTGGTAAAAACAGAGAGGGCACTCTGACGGGCTGGGCCCATCCTGAGGAGCACCTACTCCCTGAAGGCCAGCGTGGCGCCCATCCCTCAGGAGCACCTGCACGGGTCACACTACGGCCAGAGAGCAAAGGCGGAGTGGAGAGAAGGGAGAAAAAGGGGTCTGTATAATGGGACATCAGCACTGCTTTGTAAAATAGGTTCGTACCTCAGAAGATAGACGTGAAAACTCCTTACTTCTAACAAATACTTTATTTGGAAGAAGATAGCTCTTATCCAATTAAAATGGAGGATATCTTTTATTTGATTATTCAATGAGGCACAGAAAACATCCAGAGCAAACCAGACATGACAGATGCAGGTCAAATCCAGGCAGGTTATTTGGTGACCACTGACCTGTACACTTACTCTAAACCTCAGAGCAAAGATGAGGGCCCTACTTCTAGTTCATGGTTCCAGAAGAGTCCACTGTGGATCTATGCAGCCTCAAAGTTCATCGGGGTTTACCGCTCTCTAGGGGTAGACCACATGCAAACACTCCCGAAGGTTCCAATTAGCTCCAGGGGAATACTAAGGAGGTCCGGGCTGCTCTGGGAATAACAAGATTTCCCCACAGAACCAATCAGAATCCCCTTAGGAAATCTACAAGACAGAACTTTGTCCTTAAGAGACCAGGGAATTGGGCAATAAGCCAAGAACACAGCTCTTGAGTTGTTCTCTGAAGCAACCTCAAACCTTCATGGTGATTGCAATCCAGGAGTGACAATATTTGCCTAAACCAGTGGCCTCTAAACACCAAGAAGTCAGGCTCACTAAAGAGGAATCCCATTTTGACGTCCTCATAGCAAAATTAGCAGTCTAAAATTCAGTCCTTTCAGAAAAAGGAGCACAGGCAAGGCACAGTCTAGGTATCTGGCTGCAGCATTTTCTCTGAGATTTATATATTCCCTAAATTTATTACTTAAGCGTAAGTAACCGTTAAATGCAACAACTAGCCATTTCTATCTCAAATATTACTTGGGTCTTTCATCGCCTTCTGAATATTGCCAGTCTCTCTTCTCTTGTGTAAAACTCAACCATTAAGAAATTTAATGGGCACAATTAATGGCTCTCATTTGTTTTCCTTCCCAAGTGACATTTACTAATAGTTATTGCTGACGAGCAACTTGCTATCAATTTTCACAGTGCTCTTGCTGGCTAGATATGGGACTTTGTGTGAATTTTCTAGTATATAGTACGTACTCAGTGAGTGAGTGTGGAATGAATGAACCGAGTTGCTGCTAGAATATACTATAAGGCTCCACATCAAGAATGGAAGGAGTCCGACCCCCACTGGGGGTGCTCAGTAATTCTGAGGCAAGAGCAGAAGCAGTGGTGACGGTGGAGAAGGTAATCAGAGTGGTCATAATAGTTGAAAGTCTCCTTCCGGTTATTCTAATGTGGGAAAGAAGAGCACATTCGATGGAGAATAGTACCTGGTCAGAAGCAAAAATCAATTGCTGATATTATGGTACCAGTGAGTATCACGATTACACGTGAGCAGTCCCCTTGGGCTACAAAGGGTGTAAAAATCTACCCTGGGAATGAATCGCTTCCATTCCTCCAAAGGATGGGGATAAAAGCAAAATAGGATTTGAAGAACACAGTTTTATGCAATATCCATGGCAATAAGCAGTGGGCACAATTTTCTGCTTCTCACTTATAATAAAAGCTACTGAATGGAAACTGTAAATTAACTTCTATAAAATACGAAAGCCAAGGATCCTCTCACAGGCACCCCAACAGCTGGCTTATTCCTATCGCACCAAATCAAGGGCAAAAAGGATTTTTTCCTCATACTCTCAATTTTTTGCCATTTCTATTAGCAGAATCAGCCACTTCAAGGCAAGCAGAAAAGCAGTTTGGGGATCTGGAGAGATAAATTCTTCCAAAAGAAAGAATGATAGCTGCGTCACAGTACTGATAAATTCTAAATAATATTAGGCCATATAAAAAATAATAAACCTGTGAATAGCATTGATTTCTTACCTAAAAAGTACAAATAAGGGAGCATTTTCATAGTGCGCCTAGTATGAATCAATGAGGCCAGATACTACACCCAGTATCTGACAGGTGAAAATAACTACAAAAAAGGGGAGGAAGGGGAAGGTATTTTTATTGAATTAGTGAATCTCTTAAAATCAAGTCAATTCCAAATAAGGAAAAGATAATTCTCTTTCCATGAAAGAAGCTGAGACGGTGCCATAGCAGAAATTAGCCCTAAATGTTTCAGACCTGTGGTTAGAAGTTAAGTTACATAAGAAAATCTGGATGGTGATAAATCAGTAGAAGATATTACATGGTATAAAATAAAATTATATTTTGGGGACAGTTTAGTTCACTGGTATATTTAATGCTTTGGATAGCACAGTGAGTAAAACTGCTGAAATGAAGACTACTATGCAAAGCAGATCATTCAAAGAGAAAAATCAGACTGACATCAAAATCCCCATCAAACTAATGCTAGAGTGAGTGCAATTTTTTTAATGTGACTTCTCATGCCACTGGCCTGAAAAATATTGTGTTTACCATGTTTTCCTTTGTTTCTGAATTCTTTGGTTAACTCACAGGATTGCTCAAATTCAGGTATTTTTGTTTTATTCAATCATGCTCAATTAAGAACAGAGCCTGCTTAAGTAAAACTCACTAAAGATCTGCAATTATGGAAATAACTGCTTGCAGTAATGGTTTTTAAAGGCATCTCATCTTTAGAAATCAGGAAAAGTAAGCTGGCTTTTCCTATAAAAAACTGGACAAAAAGAAAGATGGAAAACAAACAAATCTTCAGCCCTAATTAGGGCTATTGAGTAAACAACTGAAATAGCCAACCTCATAAATCCACCTTTAGAAAGAACAGCTAAAAGCATGAGACCGAAGGAGGACACAGAACCATGAATAGAAGGTAAAAATGTAGGACATACTGCTCTTCCATGCATCGGGGCCCAAGAGAATGTACCTTGTGCTATTGTATTCCAGGCATCCCTAGAGTGTTTTCACTTGATGACTGTTTTTATTACTCCTCTACCCAAAATAATTATTATCCATTAATGCATACATTTAAAATGCGAGGAGTGGTTTAAATGTGGTTTGCAATTTTATGGGAAAATAGCTCCAGTGGCCTTGTTTTATAGAAATGCACCCATCTTAAAGGAACACAGATTCTCTACAAAATGAAGTGTATCTGTTCAGAAGGAAACCATAAACATTCCTTTAAAAATGGGTTATTTTAAGGGAAGAATTTAGCTTAAAAATTAGAGATAATTTTATCTTCAGAACTTTTTAGCTTTTAAGCATATCAGTGCCTTACCAAAGAATATTGCAGAGTCTCTATTTCTGGAAAAATAATTGTAAGAGTTAAAAACTGCCTTTCAGATATGACTAGGGGGTAATCATGACCCATGGACACAGAAAGATCAATTAAATTATTTCTTATGGAGCTTTTCCAGACCTGAGTCAATGTAAACTAATTGGATATACCAAATCTCTCAGAGACTGTATTTATTTTCACCTATATCTCAGCGAAATGTAGAAAGCAGGGGAAAATAAGGGAACATGGGTTAATCTTCTATGTAAGATCATAATAGCATCCAAAACCCACTTAAATGATTAATATTTGTGAAACATAAAGATGCCTGATAACATGCTTAACCAAATCATTTACTTCCTCTCCCCCACTCTCCTTCCTGTTCTTATCTCCTCTTCCTTTTGATGGAAAATTAGGGAAGTAGTAAAAGTAGAGCCTCTTGGCCTCCAAAGAAACCTGAAAGTTATTTCAGGACTCTCCAAAGACTTCTTGACCTACTTGTACGCTGGGAAAAAAAGGGGACTAAAAGTGGCAGAAAATACATATGGTTTTTGAAGTCATGAAAATCAAGCATTTACACCTGAAATTGTATATACACCAGTGATCCAGCTCGAAGATAATGTCATCAATTTTCTCCTTGTCTTTGCCACCTATGATTTTAAGATATGATGACTGTTCTCTCCTTTTGGGTCCTTACCGCCTCATAATTAGGAAAGCAACCCAGGCAGCAGGAGGAGCTCAGAAGACAAGTGGACCCACAGTGCACTAAAGCAACGACTAGAGGCCCAAGGTGCCAAGCACCAGGCTGCAAACCAACATGCACAAGAGGAAGTAATCAAAGCTAGACAAATCGGGAAGGCTACATAATTTAAAATGTGCAAGGATGAAGCTAAAAACTCACAGCGATTCTCTCCCTTGACTCATACAATAATTCATTTAAAAATATGGGTTGGCAAGAAATTAGTCAGACAAACCAAACCATTGTCTGGAAACAGTGTTCGAATTCTACTTGCTGCTTGTATGGTCTGAATTAGTCTTTAAAATGACCAGATTTTATTTTTGGTGAAAGATAAACAACAGAGGCAGCCACCAGGCCCTTTGGCATATTGTTCTATACTTAGAGCACATAACTAGGAGGCCCGTTCTGGTCACTCCAATTGTATCCTCATGTCCTGAAAGAAGATCTTCTCATGATTTTTCTTTTCTTCAAGTGATGTTCATCGCCTATTTATCCTGGTCTCTCTGCAGTGACACTAATCTGCCTTGAAATTGGCTGATTCCGCTCGAGCCATGTTTACAGGGAAGTGAGTTTCATCAGGTCATCCTGTTCATAGACCAGTTTATGCTCCATAGCAGAGAGAGTATTAAAAACTATATATTACGTGCATACACTTTAAAATGACTCGACTTGGGAAAGATAACTGTATCATATCTGCATTTCATCGCCTGGGTTGTAGAAAGGGGCCAGGCAACATTACAATCTTGAATGGAAATTGTTTCCTAAATATATTATCCTCTGTAAGAAATATTTAGCAATCGCTAGTGCCCAAAGACAAAGGCTAAGCGGAAAAAAATGTGTCTAATAGAGCGTAGAGAGAGATGGGAGGAGAGAGGAAAGAGATTCATTTAAATTATCAAGCTGAGCATTAACTACAAGGAGAGAAAAACAAATGTTCTATGTTTTGCACAAACATCAATTACGTCTAGTAATTTAGCTGATTCCTCTCACTGAACAGGTGTTCTGGCTGCAGTGCAAAGTGAAAAGCGTGCACACCACTCTGGCTTCTGTAAAAGGTACCAAGGGTCCTCAACTTGCTCTAAAAAAGATTTCCAACATATCCTGGCACTGCCATTATTGACAGTTTAAGCCGAACTCCTACTAGGTATGTGGCAGTGCGAGAATGGAACCCAGTCCGAAAACTTGCCATTTCCAGAGGCTGCAAATTTGGGGCAAAGAGAGTAAACTCAAAGAGAAATTGTGCAGATGGACGGATTTAGTTACGTAAAACCAACTGAATTCTGCTTGACAAGGGAAAGCAGAATGACGGAATTAAGATACCTACAAACTCTAAACATAAGCAATATATGTAACTTGCTCATAGACTAAACTCAAAATTGCTTAAAGAAACAGAGTCAGTCATTTGAGTTTAACTCCCAGATCCGTTTCTATTCAGATCATAAAAAGCAAAGTGACTAAAAGACCTAAAACACATAAAGGGAAAAAGATACAATCAAGAGAGCTGCTAATATACAAGTGAATTAAGTAGCTTCCAAAAAACTAAAAACTGATCATAAACAAAAACACACGTTCGCACGCACACACACACACACACACACACACACACACACACACACACACATCAGTAAAGAGTATAAGTGTTCTTTGCCATAATAAGTACTTAAAAACTGTGGAATGAAGTCGAAGTGCATGGAGTTTCTTCTGCAATGAGGCACAATGCTAGTAAGTTTGTAAGTGAAGCATTTATCTATTTGCTTCTCTGTGGTTCCCACAAGGAGACTCAGAGAAAGGGGACATTTGCCTGTTTCTTTGTTATTTTATCATCATTCTAAAAAAAGGAAAAAAAGTCCAGAAGAGATCATCCTTTAACACTCCTTATTTACTCTGTACCTTGGTTACTGATATTGATCCCAAAGAGGAGAGAGGTTTCAGTGAAAGCATTTATTCATCTATATAAGGGGTCTCACAAATGCCAATAAAGGCCAAGCAGGTAGCACAAGTAAGTGAAGGAGAGAAGAAGATGGGGTCCGCAGCAAGAAAAGGGACAGGTGAGGGCTGCGGCCAACTGGAGAGTGCAGCTCCCACCGCAAGGGCCGTCTGCTGTCCTGCTCTATGGCTCCGCATGAACATTAGCCCCTAAAGCACCTGTTTGCCAGAGATTTACCCCTTGCTAAGGGAACTTAAATGACTTGGATTTTTCTCTTTTTGCTTATAGTTTCTAATTCCAAAATATCCCCTAGAAGCCCTTCCAGAAAAAGAATTCCCTTGGTGTTCCCACCTCCTCTTGACAATGAATAGCTATATTCCCTCGTCTTACGTAAGTGCATGACCCACACAGTATTTATGCAGGACAAGAGAATACAGCCATTCATTCTCCATGGCTCCAACAGGAGATGGTGATTTGGATAGACAAGGCATACTTCTATCCCTTGGTGTCCTCCCCTGTGTAAGAGTAGCAATGGTCATGTGCCTTCTATAATACAAGAGCAGATTAGAGGATAAAAGTGAATGGCTAAAGAAAGCTTTCAAGACCTTTATGAAAATGCTAAAAGAAACAAGCATAACTCATCTCCTCTCTTGGAGTGATAGCAGTTCCTTCCTAGATTCTAAACTCTACCTTCCAAAGAGCAATCTTGGGAATAATGACATTCTTGAAATGCTTCCCAATGAGTTCCATCTAGAGAGAGGAGAATTTATAGTTCTGTGTCAAATGTCAGTGATCTGAGATCTCTAGTCACGGCATGATTTTATCTTAAAGGTAAATGGTGTGCACACATGAGGGAAGAATCTCTCATTTTCCAGAGCTGGGCCAAGCTCACTGCAACCACAACTGCTTTCAGAAACTGTTTTGAGAAATAATGTGACCAGAACTCCTTTAGTCATTTGGATAGTTTATGTGCCCATATTTATGGACATTTTCCACACCAATAATCATGGATGCTTGTAACCAGTTTGGTTCTTGACGTGAAAATTTTAACAGTTGTGTGGGTGGGTCAAGAGGGGAGTGTACGTGTGAAGTGAAGCTATCGTTGTACATATTTTACTACCATCTGTTGTTCCAATAATTTTTAATTACTTAACATGGAATTCTCAGTGCTGAGAATACATGTGCAAGGAAGCTGCCCTGATCGAGTGGTTTCCAGGTGTCTGGGGTGGGGAAGGAGGGGGAGCAGGGAACAGAGCTACAAAGATCAAAGGTCACAAAGGTCTTTGGCCAACACACAGGTCTTACTAGGAGGGCACAGAATTGTTTTAAACTTAAGCCAACATTTAAAAGTCAATGTGGAGATGACCTAAAAATTCAGATTACTAGCTTCTCACAAAAATATGGTAACATCTGGCAACGCCATTCATACTAATATTCATGCCAAGCCATAGAGCGGAACAGCACACAACCCTTGAGGTGGGAGCTGCACTCTCCAGCTGACCACAACCCACTCCTCTCCCTACTCTTTCTGCAAACCCTGTCTTCTTCTCTTCTGCACTTCTCTGTATTACCTGCTTGGCCATTATTGGTGTTTCTGAGACCACTTACACAGTTTCACACATGGTAGATGCTTAATAAAGATTTATTGAATGAATGAGTCACTGAAGAATCAAACATTAAAACCATGAGAGTAGACAAGCCCAAAATATATTCCAGTCTGCCTCTCAAAGCAGTTACTTTTTGTACTGTCCCTTTTATAGATACATTAAAGCATATTTTCAAATGCATTTCCAATATTAGAAAAATAGTTTGTATAGAATAAACTTCAATTACACCAATGGTCTATCTCCACTAAATCACAGTACTCATCTGGCACACGATTTGACCAGGGAGTCTATTCATGAGTGCAAATACAGCCCTCATTCTTCAGTAAGGCTATGCCAGATATCACATGGTGATTGTTCACATGGATATGCTTTAAATACTCCATAAATACTCTCATTTTCTTAATCTGAAAAATTGACCTCTCTCAAACCAGGTTTTAAAAATTATTTATACTGGTCTTGATGCAGAGGAAATGAGGCAGACCAGCAACATGACTTATGTTAGATAGCTTTAAATTCGCTGCATGTAGGTCAGGGAAACACCAGCACCAGTCAGGAACGCTGCCGCCGAAGAGCCACCAAAGGGACAAGGCCTTCTCTGCAGGGACAAATCAGCATCCGTGGGCAGGACCTGCAGGGGAGCCGTACACAGACAGGGAGGTAAAGTGAAATCCGTGATTATGAGTAAACCAGCACACTCCCTACTGTCTCCACCAAAATGACCAACCAGAGAGACCACTGCCACTTTCTTTCTGTGAAGGAACTCAGCTCACAAGCCACAGTGAAGACAAAAAAACCCAAGCCAAGCCTCTTTTGACCAATTTTTCTGAGTAGCCATGAGGAAGCAGCAATGAAGCAAAATCTGTCAAATTTAACGTTTCACAAAAGCAGCAGTGCAAAATATTAAAGGAGATGTGAGAAACCAACCTGCAGAAGGGATCGTGGCATGTGAGCGCTCTTCACGCTCCTAGTTAGCGGTTTTTGTGTAATTCTTCACTGTCCATGGGCGCACATCAGCACCTGTTCTGGAACAGTTCTGAGAGCAGCTGAGTGAGCCCACGACCGGGAGAAGGTTCTCATCAGATACGAACACTCAGCTATTGCGAGCACTCCTCACTGTCAATCATCCGTCTGGGGCTGTCAAAACACAGCCAGGCTGTTTCCAGGAGGCAGAGCCTTCCCAGCACAGGGCTGGACTTCAGCATCCAGGCATGCTGTGTAGGTGCACCAGGAGAGCAAATCTGTTCTTTCTGGAAGGAGAAGAGACTTCCAGCCAAACTGATGACTCTAACGTGGTCGATAATGCCAAGACTACAACGGGAAGCTGTACTGCTTTGGGCTTAAAGTCCAACCTACTTACGGTTCCTAAGGCAGGTCCAGTTTCGTGAGAGATTTTCAAACCTCTAGAGCAGAGGTGCGCAACTCCGGCTGTACATTAAAATCACCTGGGGAGCTTTTAAAACTATCAATACTCTGGCCTCACCTGACTCAAATTAAATCAGGCTCTCTTGGGGTAGGGTCCTAACATCACCCTCATCCAAGGTGATTCTAAATGTGCAGCCAGCATTGAACCACGGGTCTAGCCTGGAAGGATTAAAGTGAAACAGGAAAGAGAATCAGAAAGGAAATGTTAACTCAAAAGAAAAAAGGCAGAGTAAAAGACAGGATGGTGCTATAAAAGGACCCTACCACCACTGCCAAATAATTCCAAACTCACCCTAGATCTCCCTGGACCCCTCAGATCTAATTCCTCTCCTGACCCCACCATCAGCCTGAAAATTCTCATTATTTATAATCTTTTTTTTTTTTTTGAGCTACTAAACTAGAATTACATTCTGCCTGCTGGAGAATACTTGTTTCTTATAAAATGGTTATGAGTCGTAAAAGAGTGAAAGAGGTAAGACAAAGCAAGGTATGTGCTTGTCCTCTCACCCCTTTTCATTTCACTGGCTCGTGAAATAACGAAACTTGACTAGAAAGGGGGCATCTTGTTTCAGATAATACCATAAGCTTGCTTCGTGGATACAACCTGCTCCATCGGTCCTGAAAATGTTCGCATCCATGACAGTGTTGAAAATTGTGAGACTTTTCCGTCAAAGATCAATTCGGAAGGTAAGATGGATCGTTAAAGATTACGTGTAGGGATACTCATTTGCAATCACCTTTTAAATAATGTAACTGGATGAGCCACCGAAGCTACCCCAGGCTCATGAGAGGTAAAAAGAAGGGCTACCAGGTGGAGGTGCTGAGGGGCACAGAGGCCTCAGGAAAAGAAAAGGAAGGCAGGAAGGCAGGCTTCAAAGGGAGGGAGTGGGAGGGGCCGGAGGAGAGGAGGAGAGAGGGAAGAGTGAGCCAGGTCACTGCAGGGTGTGACGGTAGGGGTTTGCATGACTGCGCCAGCTGCTGTAATCACCACCATCCACAAGCCAAACCCTTACACATAAGCTCAGAGATTCAACGTTTTGCAAAAGTTAATTTTTTAAAGCAAAACCCAAGTTAATAAAATGTTCCAGTAATCCCCTATCATCAAATTTTACTCAATTTGTGGTATGGAACTTCATTTATTCATATTTTTAGCTACGAAGTCAGGGCCTGCTTCCTTCCAACCATTTTCTCATCCTTCCCCATCACAGCCTTGCCCCTGAGGTCCCAGAGGCCGGGGCAAACAGGGGGCCCCCGTCTCCTGCCACGTACACTGAAGGGCTCTGCTTGAACCGAGGAGAACAGGAAGGAATGAGATATGGATCATTATGCCCAAAGACAGATGCCATTTGGGCCTTTCCATGGTCCCGTTGTTCATTTTCATGACCTGGATACCAAAGTGGACTTCCGGCCAAAACAGCGGCTAAGTGGGTGCACCCCTTCTTTTATTACTGTATCTCGTATCAGATCGTTTAATTTTGTGTAATTTGTGGCATATGGCTGGATTACAAGAAGAAACAAAATGGAATCAAAGAAAGTATGAAAGAAAGAAGTGGAGTCACTGGTCCCCCCTGTAGTAGCCGAAGAAGTACACTATAAAAACCAAGATTGAACCTTAGGTTTAAATTTTTTTTTAGACTTCGATTACACAGTTGGGTTGGTTTGTGAATATGGTAATAAGTATAACCTTTAGAATGGAAGGCAGGATGAGCAGATGGAACCTAATTAATAGTGAAATATTATTAATCTGCCTTCCTACGAGGAAGAAAAGTCAGTCATACTTTACAAAGAAATTTCTCTGTACAATTTAATAAAGGCAGGACTTATTATACGACTAGGGGCTCCTTATGAAATGGATATGTTTGATATAAGCCTGTACCAAACCCAAATAATTAAAATCACTTCACCCTATCATATAAAGCTTAAATATATCATTAACGTGAAGCTTAGTTATTATATATCATCATGCACTCTTTTAAATTCATTATTTAATAAATACTCTTTACAGAAAAAGAAGCAATAACTAATTCGGGGGAACCTGCAAAAGGCAAAGATAAAATTAATTTACTATGAACTCAACTTTATAATTTCTCTGAAATTATGAAACATATTTAGAGAAAGGTTGACATCTGGGTAGCCTCCCTACAATGCCAGGAGTAACGCCCATTTCCCTGAGGGTCAGCCCTACAACAAGGGGTTAAAAGCACAAGATTCAAAATCAGATAGACCAAGATTTTGCCTCTGAAATCTTGCTACTGCTAGCTGTGTGCTTGCACACAGCTTGACTACTTTAGATATCTCATATAAGTGGAATCTTCAGTATTTTTCTTTCTGTGTCTGGTTTATTTCACTTAGCATAATGTCTTCAAGGTTCGTCCAAGTTGTCGCATAAGACAGGATTTCCTCTTTTTTAAGGCTGAATAATATTCCCTTGTGTATATCATATGCTACATTTTCTTTACCCATTTTTCTTTACCCATTCATCCATGGATGGCCACTTAGGTTGCTTCCACCTCTTGGTTATTGTAAATAATGCTGTAATTAACATGCTAATTTTCTTAATAGAAAAAATGATAAAAATGTGATAAAATATCTTTTCTTTTTTTAAAATAATTTATCAATTACAATTTTAATAATTTGGAAAAGAGCTCAAATTTATCTTTGGCCTCCAAATGTATGAAAGTTATTTAACTTGTAAAATTGAAATTTCTTCTCTCCCAGCAATAGGAAATATACACAATTAGCAGGTTTTGACAACATTCCTCCATTCTCTCCACTGTCCAAAGAAGAAAAGAGGAAAGAAAATACTAAGGATTCTATTTTTATCGCTACTGAGACTTTACATTGTGAGAAAAATCAACAAAAGTCAACTTTCCTAAAGTGAAATCTCACTGGCACCTCACTAGATAAAACAGAAAATCAATCAAAAATTGCATTGGGTGGATCAGGACCCCATGAGTCCAACACCCAACATATCATTCTCTCGTACCTAGTAACTGCGTGGCTTTGAGCAAGTTACTTAACTTCTCTGATCTTATTTCCTCACCTATAATGTGGGGATAACAACACTCACTTCTTTGAGGGCTGGTGCAGAGATTAAATGATTTAAGACAATTAAACAGCCAAGCACATAAAAATTATTTTTAAAAAAGCTCATTATTTCAAAATTTATTAAAAATATTTTTAAAAGATCTACCAAAAAAGATCAGTAAGGAGAATGAAAACTACTATTTTAAAGCCTAAAATTAACTATCAAAGTGAAATTATGTCCTATATATGTACATACCATAAGGTATACATGAGTAGGCTAAGACAGATAACATATACAGCCTCATCTTGGTCAGATTTGGTTTCTATCAGACAACCTAACAAATTCCAATGTAAGCTTCCACTCAGCCAACATTACTTGGAAACGGTTTCATCTTCCGCAAAATTATTTCCTTCCATTGGCACTGACCCATCACCACAAACATCATCTAGTTTTTTCAGAGCGCTGAATTAGTAGCTGGATGCAAGAGCTAAAGAACATCTTGAAACATGGCCATATTGTATCACACAGAATATAGCTTGGAAAAATATTACTTTTCACAAACAAAAAAACTTGGCTAGAGGAAAAGGGAAGAGAAGATTAAAACAGAATATCTCCAAGTAAAAAGTGTAGAAAAGGAATTGAAACAAAAACACTGAGAATTAAGTGTACTCAAGCCTTGTGCATGGTTGCTACTTCCAGGAGATGCACTTTGAATATAACAAGATGAATTTCAACAGACCATGAACCAGAGATTTTCAACATGATAAAGGGGAAACGATATATATTCAATTTTTACAAGCACTGAGTGAGCAGAAAACTGAAAATTCTTCAGCTGCTGATAATGTGCTGATAGAAGTGCATCCCCCGACAGAATTCCTAATGAACTGCCAGGAAAATGGAGAAGTATTGCACAAACCGGGAGAACAAATAATTATGTACAAGCACACTAACACGGATCTCTATAACTTCTACAGTCACTTTCCTATTTTGAATGGGATAATCACTAAATATCATTTGAATAATTTATGCAACCATGTATCATAACCCTAAGAGTACTTAAAGATAATAGAAAACCATAAAGTAATACACGTAGGAGATAATGTTGACTATTTATTGAGCACCTACCACAGGTCAGACACTGCACATCACATCCCTTATCACTGCTCCTCTCTCGATAACAAAGAAGAGGAGACATGGTGTTATTATTCACATTGTGTAGATGAAGAATCAGAGAAGTTAAACAATTCTCCTTACTGGAGTCCCGCCCTGGGTCCTGCATTATTTTTAACACCCACAATAACTGGCTCTGACGCCAAATTGAGTGGGATAGTAAATATTCCAAAAGGACAGGGGATAAGCAAAAACTGTATTTATCTATGAGTGGAGGAAATTAAATTCTAAGAAAAGATGAGTTATGCTTAAATATAGAAAAATCAAAGTTCATAGTAGACCACAGACTTGATGCAAAACCAGATGTGATGAGAAATACAAAAGAAGACTAAAGAATAAAACAGAATTGTATACTTGAAAAGTTTACTATCTTTCCTTTGAGAAGCTATGTATTATACATGTACCCACAAAGTGACTTCTGAACCCATAAATGCATACAATCAACATAGAGTAGTCTTATGAAGGTCAGAATCCAGAATCAGAATTATGAACCCTATACCATGACACTAATTTGTTGCTCATCCAGTTACATTTAAATTCTCTACTTCTTAAATCTCAATATAACATTTTTCATGATTTTTCTCTAACCACCAACCTAACTGAAATTTTAATATTTCACTGTATGGAAAATTACACAAAGTTTAATTCTTTACATCTGACTGTGGAATATTTCTTCTGAATTATATTCATTTTCTTTTAGCTCAATTCACACAGTTAAAGATGCTCAAAGAGGCCAGGGTTGAGACACAAATGAAACGCAAGTCTAGATTGGGGGAATCCTACAGCTCAAAACATGGCTCCCTAGTTAGGAAGTCATGGTGGGAATTTAAGGGAGACAAAAACATGCACTCTCAGTTTTCCCGTGGCTTAAGAGGTATATAAGGAAAAGGGCACGGGAACCAGAAGATAAGGATCAGCAGGTATATATTTGAAATGATGTATGTACAAGGTTATTCATTACAGCATTGTTTACACAGCAAAATATTGCAAACAATCCAAGGGCCCATCAGTAGGGAGCGCCTAAATTAACTACAGCACATCCACAAATAAAATAGTGTGAAGTTATAAAGAATAACGAGGAAGCTCTCCACATACTGATCAGGAAATTTAAAAAGCAAGGTACAGAACAGAGTATATAATATGCTCTGCATATGATATGCTTTGAGTAAGAAAGAGGGAATTATAAAATATATATTGTATGTGCTTGTGCAAAAATGGAATACTCAAAAATCTAATATGAGCCAGTAGGGAATAAGGTGATGGAGACAGAGATAAAAAGCAAGACTTCTCAACATGTAACTTTTGCTATCATGTTGATTTTTGAACCTTCTGAAGGTATTAACTACTACAAAGTAAAATAAATAGATCTTCAGACAATTAGAAACTGATAAAAAATGTTTGATGTGTGGTAATCATAAATATCACTGCAGTCCAGAAAGACATCAAATATTTTATGAAAAGTAGTCACCTATAAAGCATGTGACAAAACTTCAGAAGTTTGATGAGGAAAGAAGAATAATTGTCAAAGTATGTTTCCGGGAAAATCTTACTGTAGTGATGTTGCTGTAAAGACTCCAGTGAGTTGCTCTCACTTTTAGAAACGCATCTCTTAGGATGTACCTTGCAACCACTTAACGGCAGCTGCCTCGAGGAAGGCACTTGGAAAAACCTTAAAGTATTTGCTATTGTCCAAAGTGAAAGCTTCCCTTCAGGACTCTCCTTAATCTCCTGAATGCCTTCCAAACTCAGAAAAAAGGAATATCAAGTAGACAGGAATATCAAGAAATGATAATTACAACAAAACCCAGAATGACAGAGGAACCTGGATGCTGAAGTTCCTCTGATGTCACTTGGACATCGAATATGAGTGATCAGTGTCATTTGGGGTTAATCACAGGCTACTTCCCAGAGGAAGTGAATTTGAGCCAAGGTTTGAAGGTGACAAAAGGGAAATGAATGCCAAGTTGACAAGAGATGAATTGCAGAAAGATTTCACAGGGCTGTATGAATAGACAGAAAAGTAGCACAGAAGCTGAAATGCGGGCAACTGTAAATGGCATGCATTTAAGGGAAACGAATTTAAATTACGCTTAAAGGATGATCAATGGGCTGCAAGGTGTCAGGCACAGCCCAAGAAAAGGAACTGCTGGCCATTCATGACTGTTCACTGAACATCACGACCTAAAACACTGAGGTAGTCCAAAGGCCAACAATAATCTGAAGGTAATCAGCTAAATTAAAAATGTTTCCCTCTTGATATACAAATCTGAAATATGTTTATACCTGGTATTCCATCTTAAATCTAGACCCCACACCCTGAAAAGTTGAAGACAGTCTAGAGGAGAGAAACTACATTGATCAAGATAAGGAGAAGCCCAGGAGACCTATAAAGATTAGGATCCCTTTATCTAGAAAAATGAAAGCTGAAAAAAGCAATGATCAAGTTCTTATTACCTTCAACCCTTGTGAATATAAGAAATTAAAGCTAACAGTCCCTATAAAGTATGTGGCAATCTTAGAGAATTCATTACTCCTAGAGAAGATGACAGCTGAATCTAAAAGTTACTTCTAAAAAGATATACATTGTTTCATAGGAAATATATTCATAATATATTATCACTAGAAACAAGGACCCTTTGTAGTATATTCCAAGAAAGGGAATCCTTGACTATCCACAATGGTTTGTCCCCATTGGCAAGCAAAGAATTCATGATGCAGTCCCACCTCTATCTCAGCTCTTACATCTGCTGGCAGGGCTGAAAGTGGGGAAATCTCAAAGGAAGATAACAGAAACCACAAAGCATAGCATTAAGGAGGCACACAGTAATTCACTGCCAGTTTCTGCTCACCATTTTTGGGCTGCACCGTCTTGTCAGGATTGCAGAAGTAAGCACTGCTTTGAAAAAACAACCCAAATGAATCAAGTATGCAAAATCAAAAATGTTAGAAAATATATAAAATTTAATCTCAAGAAGGTGGCAAAATAACATGAAAAACTTCTCAGCTGATTGGACGAATAAGATTAATGACCACCTTCGGGGGAAAAAAAAAAATAAGAGTCCACAAGACTTTTAAAAATAGAAAGAATGGCCTGCAACTGACATTAAAAACACTTTGTAAGAGTAAGTGCATTAACTGAGCACTTACTAGTTGCTAGATATTGTGCTCTGATCTCTTTAATTCATATTTTCTCCTTTTGCTTTTGGTTGCTATCTCTATAGAAACAAAGAAAAAAAAACTAGATAATTTCTGGAGGTAACTTGGAGTCCTGTGAATTTGATTGCATGATAATAATTCATTGAAACAATCAACTATGAATGTCAGAATATTCATTAAACACATGAGATGTTTTCTCAAACACCTATGTTTTTGGATACAATGATTCACAGCTTTCCAAGAACAAATTATTTTTTCCCTTTCTAGCCTTACTGCATATATTTAAACTTTCCTTAATTCACTGAATACTAAGAATGAGCATTATCCTGAATTTAACACTCTGGTTGATCTTGGGAAAGAGATGTCAGTTCACAGAGGAGGCAAAGAAGAAATGGGAATTTATGATCACAGGAATTGTGCACATTATTAATGGGATTCAAAGCAAAAATATGTTCCATATGAGGAGCTCTTTTCACAGTCTCCATTTAATATAGGAGTTAAATTTGGAAAATGGACAAGACACCTGATTTAACTATCTAAAACCCAGCTTTTTATCAAATGTTTGTAATTCTGAATATTGATGAAGGGTAGCAGGCAGGGCGTGGGACTTCATTACCTCTAAAGAGGCCTGTTAATATATGTGGATGTACCGTCCCAACAAATAACCATTCCATGAAAGAAAATAGTCACAGAGACGGTGGGGCAGAGACAGAAAGCAGAGCCTATTAACTGCCTTTAGAAGGGAAAGTGAAATTGCTTCTAATTTTTTGGTCAACACTTAAGAAACCCAGAACATCAGGAACAAAACAAAGGAACATTCAAGCTAAATGCAAACAGCAGTTAAAAAGCCCATGCACGCTGTCTTACAGACAGCAGCAGACACCACAGGACAGCTGTGCCCTCCTCTCCGCCAAACACCTCACAGGTTGGGGACAGGACTAATCATGTGACTTAATAACAAGGTAATGCTTATCTGGTTTCAAGTAGAAATGCTCAAACTGGTCCTAGTTTATAAACGGAAAAAGGAAAGAAAAGCCAATTTGGGATTCTGGAAGTCAAAGCAGGCTCTCAGTGGTTTAAAAGTGGCAGAGGAGAACAGAAATGATCACGAAAGAAGCAAAAAGAAAGAAAAAAAAATACTAGTTAGAAGAGCACCAGGGACTAAGAGGCCATGGGCTTGGGGATAAAAAGTCCTCGATATTGGCAGGAGGCAGCAGAAGCAGCCATCTGGGAAAAATCATAAAAAAGTCAGGCTAAACCTATAGACCTCCAAGGCTCCCGAGTGCATTCCAGTACTACCAAGGAGTTCAACAACCCGTGTTCTTAATGCGGGTCCTGGTTCATTGAGAAAACTCACCATACTTTGTCAAACCACGTCTTGTAATGACTGTGACATTTTAGAACATTTGCAACGAGCGCAACTATAACCGTTTCATTGTTTAAAGGATTAAGCAGATTTAAGCAGAACTCCTTCCTGGACACTCCAGATACATTAGCCACTGCAGGGAAGGTTGTAGTTTAAGGTGTTTCAAAGAGTCACTCTTACTCTTAATGGAATGTCCCTCCCCCCATTCCATTCTTAGTTTAGAAAGAAAAGAATGCATAGAATTAACTATAGTTTTTCAAGAAAATATCATAGCAATTTTTAACCCTTGCTTTCATATAAAATTGAGAGGCTTTTCTAAGTGACGGGATGAATCGCTGTCTCTGATACATGAGGATTTATACTTAGCAGAGATTAACAGGCCATACCTCAGGAGAACAGCGCTCTCATTCTGAACACTACATATGAACCAAAGCGAAGGTTCCATTTCTGTCACTCACTTCCATAAAATGCAAGTTCGTTTCAATTACTACTGTGGCTCGCCTACTAACTACCGGCCCTAACACCATCAAAGACGTTAAATCACCAAATTTGTCATCGGTGTTTTTATACACGTTTTCCCTGCTTGGTAAACTGTATTTATTGAGAGCAGAGAACATCAGAAGTGGAAGGCACACTACAGACACTCTTGTCTGTCCTGACACTCTACCCGTGAGGAGCTGTGACTTACGCTAGCAAATGAAAACCGGTAGGCATGAAATTTCTTTTACACAAGCAAGCCAAAATGATAGCAGAAATTTACTTTATATGTATAATTTTACACCGCAGCAGCATGGTTCCTGCTCATAGAACAAACTGAGTTAATCTACTTTGCAAGAGACAATGACCTTTCAACACACGCTGTGATAGGTTTATTCCTTACTTTACAAAAAGTATCAGTTCTTTAGCAGAATCATCAGGACAAGGTAATTTTGTAAGGACTAATTCAAGTACTCCTTTTTCAAGGTGAAGTACACACATTTCTCAATTTTTAGGGGACATGAACCAATATTATTCCACACATATGCAATAAAATTCAGATAATTGCTAAACCTTGAATGATAAATTATTTGAGAGCTAAAAATCTATAAGAGAATGGCTGGTCCCTGTCACTAATATTAATCTTGTTTTTTTTTTAAAACCGGACCAATTTCATTTTTTAAAATTCACAGGAGGACATTGGCTGTGGGGATTTCATGTCTTACTTCTCAGTAGCAATAAGAAATAAACAGGAGCTGGAAGGAAGAAACAGAACACTAGTCTCAGTGAAGGAAATAACTTAATTCAGTACTCTGCCCTATGAACATCTGGCTTTGGCCTCACTGTATTAAAAAAAAATAGCACAGAAGATGGAATATAGACATGAGTAACACATATAAGAAAAAAAATAATTAGAACTTTTTTAAAAAAGTGAATACAATAATGCAAGTTGCAACCCACTTCCCGTGGAGACGTGCTGGAACACAGATCTGCACCATCTATATTCATCACCGCCAGGCTTATTAAAATAGAGGCAGAACGTAAGTGCAAGAAGTTGGGCACGTGCATGAAATGCTTAAGCACCTTACGTGATTCTCATACACCCCACTTGGTCAAAACCACTCGCCTGTTCAAATCACAGTAGCCCACTCAGTGGTTCACCATCTCACTTATTTGATGGACTATTAATAATTTCACGGAGTGCTTAATTGTGGGATGTTTTGATAGGTCCACTGGTACCCAGAGCGATTCAGACGTTGTTCTAGTCTCTTTCGGTCTATAAAAGGTTATTTCCTTCCTATTCACAGGCACCTGCAGACCAGCAGCCTGATGACAGTGACCTACACCGGTTGAACCAGTCGATTCCTCATAACTGTTTGCTGTTGATCAAATAGGGCAGCAAAAGGGACAGCAGCTCCGCTGGGAGGAAAGCCATGTGGGACAAATTAGGTGCCGCTGTAAGATGTAAAAGCTAGGGGGAAAACAGAGCTAACTAAAGGCAGCTGTTAGGATGTGGTTTCTGTGTTTATCTTCTTCTCCTTCCCCCTAAAGCCTCTTATGGGTATTAAGAAGAAAGCACATGACTGACCCAGTGGAGAGAATAGCTCTGTCGACTGTACATGAGGCTGGAGACCATAACTCAGCACATGAGAGACAAAAGTTACCTGCCAGGAGAATGAGGTAGACCTTTATTTGATCATTTTTCTGAAATCCTCTTTTATCTAAATACACTAATAGAGCAGAAAATTGCACTGTTAGCAGATACCAGTCATGATAACGCAGACAAACCCTAAAGGAGCAATAAACCTGAGCTAACTGGAGATTTAAGGCCGATCTACCAGTCTGCAAATGGTACATCCTGTTGCCGTGGTGACCTTTGCCCCCTCTCCAACCCCCCTCCTCAATTCCACCTTCAAACTCTCAGCCCAAGATTTCAATATGGCTCGGTGCCAGAGCCCTTCTCCTTTCTTGGGTGCAAAAGTGGTCCCGTTGATCCATACATATTTCAAGAGGCTTTGACTTTCAGCTTTAACTGAGAATTAAAATCACATACTGTTTTAAATAACACAGAGAATGTATTGTTCTTGCAAGAGCCTCCCTTTCCCCTGCCTGCTCTGACCTCTCTTCCCTTGAATATTGTCCTCAATAAGGGGCTTTCTTCCCTCCTTGTAAAGCCCATACCAGGCACTGAGAGGAAGCAGGGGGAAGGAAAGCATTTCTATTTCTCTTGGCACTGCATAAAATGGTTTTCTAGGGGATGGAGTATCACTCCTATTTTAATAAAGCTCCTGTTTCCTACATAATATTACTCAGGTCACTTCACGGTGAGAAGGTGATCAAAAACAGAGACAAGAGCAGAGACTACACTTGTGAATAGTACTCAATAGGCCCCACATGCTCCCAATCAATGCGGCACGACAACCAAGCTCTCTGCCCAAGCCTCCAGCTACTCAAAGACAGCAAATCTAACAATTCTATGTGCCTAGACGAATACCTGTTGCAAATACCTAATGCAATGAAGCCACTTTTTTACTTAACTTTTTATTTAAAAAAGTCCTTTCCCAAGCTTCAGTATTATCACCTGTAACATAACAAATACAATCAAAATTTATTTTCTCCAGCTCATATCATTTGCTTACACATAAAGATTTAACACAGAGGAAAGAACAGACTAGAATACTGTTGACCTTAACTCTTATAACAGCTTTTATCCTCCTACTGGGTAAATGAGTAAAAGAATCCACTTGATTTATGTAGGGAAACTTAATTCCTTCCTTCCTCCCTCTCCATCCATCTATCCATCTACCCATTTTGTTTTGTTTTGTTTTTTTGAGACAGACTCTCGCTCTGTTGCCCTGGGTAGAGTGCAATGGCATCATCGTAGCTCACAGCAACCTCAGACTCCAGGGTCCAGTGATCCTCTTGCCTCAGCCTCCCGAGCAGCTGGGACTACAGGCGCAAGCCATGATGCCCGGCCAGTTTTTCTATTTTTTAGTAGAGACGGGGTTACACTCTTGCTCAGGCTGGTCTCAAACTCCTGGGCTGGAGGGATCCTCCCACTTTGGCCTCCCAGAGTGCTAGGATTATAGGTATGAGCCATTGCAGTTGGTCCCTGTTTGTTTTTAATTGCTTTGATGCTAGAGCTCCATGTATGTGTCAATCATAGACACACACATGCAGGTACAACCCACCCACCCACTGCTAGTATTGTGAGCAGCAGGATTTTTATCTGAACCACGTACCAGCTATGTGACCTTGGCAAGTTACATAATTATCTCCAAAACTTCAACTTGCTCTTCCATAAAATCCAGGTGATGATTCCTCTCTCATAAGGCTACAAAATAATAGCACAGCAGCAGGAAGCACTCTATAAATATTACTCCCCATCTTTTCCCCTCTCATGTACAAGACACTCTGATATCATTTGAATACAGACTTTACAGATCAATGAATAGGAAAGGGTTTCTTCGGGAGTTGCTGATGCTGGGAATAGCCCTAAGTTTTTTCTCTCCATTTTCAATTTCTTATTTAAATACTCCTTACCCCTTCTTTCACAAATGTGTGTTCTCCTACCTTCAAGGGATTGATATTTTCTGTCTCTCTATCCAACCTTTCTCACAGGTACAGGGGTCTAATATAACTGTATTAGCAATAGATACTCAATTGAAGCAAAACCATGAATGTAGCCATCCTGTCATTAGTTTTGACTTTTCAAGTTGTGTTTAAAATGCTAATAATTTCCCACTGCAGTGAAAGCCAATACAAAGTTTTATATCCTAAAAGTGATTGTTCACAAATGCAAATGAAAACATTCCTGAAACAGACTAATAACATAACTCGATGCATTGGGATAGGAAAGGGGAGCGGTTTGTGAGCCTTCCACCCTCGGTGGGAAGCACACTCACCCACACTTAAATAAAACAATGAGTGGGCTAACTCGCTGCCTTCTGGAGCGGTCACTGCACTCATTTCTTCTTCTCCAAACATTTGCAGTAGAGTTTGAGCCTAGTTAATCAATATCTTAAAAAAACTGTTTTAACACAACACTATCTATTTTACTTTCTTGCCATTTCATGTACAAATCTTTAGAACTAATGATTTTTTTCCCACAGATTTAAGTTTTTACTAACCTATACTATAAAAAATAAAAAAATAATCTGTTGCTACATTTTAAATCAATACTCATCATGACAGGGACCATGATATCTGGTGGCTGAACTTGCATCTTTTCAGCTAAAAATACAAAGTTTGTCTTCTTTTTCTTCTCTTCACCTCTCACCAGAGGTCATCCCAAACTTGACATCGGGAGTGACAGGGACGGGGGCGGAGGGAGTGTCTGACCACAGGAGAGAGGAAAGTAAAGAAGCAATAAATCTGCAGTGTCACAGAGGACCTCACCTTGCTTAATGGGCATGGCCCACATCTATAAAAAGACGTGGACCAGACAAACCCATTACAGCTCTCAACATTTCCTCCTTTCCCTAACACTCTTCCCTCATACGCCCAAAGCCACCACCTTCCCAGTGAAATGCAGATAAGCCGTCAGAGCCTGGTAGTCCAAGCGATCTACTCTCCATCTGCTCACAAATTTCATGGAGTTTTTAAAATTCAGCACCATATGAGGAAAACAACGTTCAGCAACGTCAAAACGATCGCAGACCCAGTTCTTCTCCCAAGCGGGCTGGCAACGTCACATCACTGATGCTGCAATTAATTCTGAAGCAGGAGTTGTACTTATACTATAGAAATGTATAGCTTTCCCTGAAGCAAGGACTTCAAAAACTGAATGACAGATGCTGGCCTCTAGGTGTCTTGTTTGCTACTCAGAATGCCTGCTTCTCAGTTCAGTCCCCAAACGGCTCTGCCATTCTGCGATTCACATTGTATCTCCTCTGGAGCGACTGTATTAGGAGACTTGATCTAGCCATGGATGCAACAAAATGAAGACAGATTCCCACGCTGTGGCCCACAGCCTCAGACACAACTTAAAATGTTAAGCCTCATTCATCGTAGAAATTCCTCGCTCAAACCCTAGGCTTCCCTCTCGCTCACGCAGACCTGCTCTCAAACGTTATGTCCCACGCAGACAGATCTTGCTGCGTGCCTATCTCCGCTGAATATGCTTTTTGCAAAATATTCTCTTTGCCCCTGCGTGTCATGATGCTAGCAGGTCCCACGAGCAGCAGGGTCCCAAGTTCCCAAGAAAGGAGCTTCTTAAAACAGGAGATGGAAGCACCTCATGGCTGTGCTTCTCCTCCCTGCTGGGCAAGACACATCCGCGACTTCACGGCTGGGCTCAGGCTGGACTCGGGCTGGGCTCACCTTCCACGACGCGGCAGCAGAGCCCCACGTGGCCACAGCCTTCACTCTCTGTCCACGATGGCCCTAACCGAGCCTGAGTAGGCTAGTCCCGAGACTCAGCTTATTCCAGAAACTGAACGAAGAGATCAGCTTTTGTGACGGTCCAAACACCCAGCCAACAGAATTACTAGAATTGGGAGGGCTCTAGGCTTTCTCATTTAACCCTAAATAGTGCTTTCCAATTGTAATACAGTCAACAAATAGGACACTACAAATCTTCCCGGTTTCTTTCTTCACACATTGAATTCTGAGTGTAATATTTTTTCCAGCAAAACACAGATTTTATATATTCCATACACATCTATATGCAGCTACAATCATTTATAAAAGAAAAAAATCTCAAATAATCAAGTGGCTGTTAAATTAAATAAGAAGGAAATTGGAAGAACACCAACTAAAATTACACAGGGTAATTAAAAGGGTTGGCCTCTCTAACTCCCTAATAAAATGCACTTGATTGTTGCCATGTATGACTGGGTACAGTTTCTGCCCCAGCACCCAATATCACACAAAGAAACCAAAACAATGAAAATTTACTATCAATAATTGCCATTCATTTAAGCAACAACTGAAATCTGTCATTACTAAAATTACCTATAAAGCTGGTAATTAAGACTAACTGTCTGCCATGCCAGCCCCAGCTGGCCGCCTCCTGTCTTCCCGTGACTTGGCCTGCTTTGATCTTTCTCCTCCGGTTATTAACATCAGTGGCAGGGGTGGTAGATCCACGTCAACATGAGAAAAATAATAATTCCTAAGCAGAAGAGGGTTTTAAAACACAGCGAGCGCCCCCAGTGCAGATCCATGCAAAGAGGGAGATGCAACATCACCGCAGAACCCATCTGGGGGCCTCGCCCCGGGAGCCCCCACCCCATCGATAGTGTCAGGCAGGGCGAACGGGTCGCTGGCAACATCATTTCTCCCCGGATTTACCTGCATCGCACTTGCCCTGCTTCCCAAGGCCCCAGGCCTCCACAAACAGTCCTTCCGCCTTGCACCCTCGCGCTCCTCCAGCCACCGCGCCCCTGCCCGCCGCCGCCGGCTACCGTGAGATGACTGAACCCGGCCTCTTGAAAGGTCGCGATAACAAATCCAATTTACGATTCTCAAAGGGACAAAACCAAAAGGTGGAAGAGTCTGAATAAGTGAAAAATCGTATTATCACTTAACTGTATTCATCAACAAGATCACCTCCCGTTAAGAAGCTGGGCTAGATAGCAACGTGCAATAGAAAGGCAAGGGGGAAGATTGCAGGGCGGAGGTGGCTGGGGGGGGGATCCCACCTGTCCTTCAAAGCATAACCCCGAGTTAAATTCTCTCCTATTATTTCCATCCCTAAAATAGTCAGATAGCGAGATGTTCAAAGGAACACAAAGCAGTATAGTAGAGCTGCCTTCTTTCAAAGGGGCCAGAGCAGCAATTCGAAGAGTTATTCAGGTCACAGAGAAATTATCCTCCTTTTATGCATCTATAAAGAATTCAGAGTTTTCCATTTTTATTAGCATTATTACAATATGGAAGGTTTTCAGGCATATCATGAGGGGAGCATTTACAGAGGAATGCTGAGCAGACCGGCCCCGCGGAGCACCCGCCTGGCAGACGTTTTGAAAAGCCTAATAAACACATAGCACTTCAATCGCAAGGTCTCGTTAATTTATACGTGGAGATAGTCACACACTTTGTGTGGAAAAGCAACGATTCAGTTATTTTTGTCAACTATTAAGACAACCTGGTACCTTGTCTTTGTGAAGGCAGATGATTGGGGGCCAACTCTATTTCCTTTATAGAATTGTCACGCCATCATTGAATTGTCACAAAAAGCATCTCATTTATTTAACACTTTCTTAAATTTTGCTCTTGAAAAACTAGAATTACCCTTTTGATTCTTTATCAATGCATAGGGTGTCAAAGTCCCAAGTCTTGGATATAAATTCCATGAGCATTAAAAAAAAAATTAATCCTATCTTGTCACCAATTGTTCATTTTATTCACTTCTTCTCTGCCTTCTCCCTGGCACATTTATGGCAGCCCCGAGCCTTCCGTAGCGGCACCAAGGCATAGGCACATACTCAAAGGTGTATGACCGAAAAGGTCATATAGCAAGCAGAGAATTTTCTAGCAAAGCAGGTTTCGATCTTTGCTATTTCAGTGTTATTCCCGCTGAGCCTCGCGTGCCAAGAATACCGCTGGCGCTGTTCAGAGACACTCATGATGACTCAATGGAGAATCAGGCGACCCGGGCATTTAACTATGCGCCTATTCCCAATGATATTCTGTCTCAAATCATTTCCATCCTCATAGAAACATGAAAGTGGGGCAATGACAGATATGAAGCCCAGCATGAACTGCCTGGAAGAACTCTGCCTAGCAACACAGCTTTATCACTCCACCACGCGTGTGAAGCCAGAGCCCGCCGCCGAAAATAATGACATAAAAACCAAGCCGGAAATGCCACAGCTTCAGAAAAGCTACAAAAATCATATCACAGAAGAGAATGTTTAAAATAGTTTTGTAATCAATCGGTAAGTACAATGAAGCATTAGTGGATATTTTCACTCACGATGAACCAAATATTGTCAGTGTACACATTTTTGCTATGTAAAATCACTCATTACCTACGAAAACCTATGTTTGTAAAAATTCCACAGAAAACAAGATAAAACAATTGGCTCAATTTTTGGCTTAGCTTGGTGCTCAATACAGTAAAAGGAAGCTGAGATGACTCTGATGATCCTTCAAATTTTGTATGTACTATATTAGGTTTTCTTTATTCTATTTCACTGATACACACATATGTCCAGAGGTTTTTTTTTTTTTAAGGATTGACTCTAGGTTCTAAACATAGATACGTGACTATGATAGGACACAGAGCAGGAGCTTGTATTTTTTTTTTTTTTCACAGAGTATATAGGTTTGTGCTACTGTATTCACAATGATCTTTTCGTTGGTTCTAAAAATAAATTATTGGTGAGGGAGCAGGCCAGGGCTGGGACAGGCATTTTAGGCCTTGGAAAGGAACTAAGTTAGCTAGTCTAACATGGCCTGAACCCAAGTCCTTGACTTGATTAGTAACCAAAGCACATTAGTGGCAATGAAGGAATGAACGGATGTGAAGGAGTAGTTATTTCAAATCATTTTCTCCACCGGATTTCATGCAAGGAAACTGAATGGGTAACTGCTTCTGTTCCCAGCTATGCAACAATTCTGACAACATATTAACATTAACATAGGATAGAAAGTAGGAGTTAGACACAATTAACTGATATTCTTCAAATGTATCTACTTTCTTCAGAAGGTAACAGAGGATTTTAACATAAATTCTACATTTCTAAAATATTATCATTCAGTAGGAAACTTCTAGCTACCTTTTGCTGTGGTATATGTTATATACAGCATCTGCACAAAAATTATTTCAGGTTATTATCCTAGTACTATATTTATTTATTTTATTCATTTCTGATGTTTCTTAGGAAGTAAGTTTTACTGATAAATATATAATCTTGATTAATTATACTTTCCATTTCATTTATAATGAGCTGTATAATAACATAATGAAATCATATACAATCAGGAAAATACATAAATTACTGAGGAACCGAGAGGTGAGCCATCTTACCATGGCCTCTGAACTCTTAAAACCAGGCAGGTTACAACCAGAAAAGTCTATTTGTTATTAGAAAGTGCAATCATCAATAGCCCAAGCAAGCAAAAATCTGGCTGAGTGAAAATTTTCTTTTTAAAATGCAATTTGACGCTGGGTGCAGTGGCTCACGCCTGTAATCCTAGCACTCTGAGAGGCCAAGGCAGGCAGATTGTTTGAGCTCAGGAGTTCGAGACCAGCCTGAGCAAGAGCGAGACCCCATCTCTACCAAAAATAGAAAGAAATTAATTGGACAGCTAAAAATATATACAGAAAAAATTAGCCGGGCATGGTGGCACATGCCTGTAGTCCCAGTTACTTAGGAGGCTGAGGCAGGAGGATGGCTTGAGCC
>CAUYSK010036894.1:0-12722 GCA_963575035.1 Avahi laniger | reverse complement strand
TAATTTCTTTCTATTTTTTGGTAGAGATGGGGTCTCGCTCTTGCTCAGGCTGGTCTCGAACTCCTGAGCTCAGAACGATCCGCCCACCTCGGCCTCCCAGAGTGCTAGGATTACAGGCGTGAGCCACCGCGCCCGGCCGGTTTTTTTTTTTTTTAAATAAGAAGTGGCGACTTCCTCTATATGTCTATATCCTCCTTGTTGGAAACCTTGTCTGGGCTGTGACGGACGCACGCCTTGCGGGACTCCAAGTCCGAAGGTCATGCCGCAGCGCCTGCTTTGTGGCGCCACCTGGTGGGCAATGTTCGAGGTTGCGGCGGGTCCGGTAGACGGTCTAATCACGCCCAGGCGCCAGCCTCTGAAAACCCCCAAAAGAACAAAATAGTAATTAAAAGCCACAAAATTGTGCTAGCGCGCGCCATCTGAAGCACCCCTTCCTAAAGACATAACATGTCGCTGAAAGAACTTGTTGCAACAACTGTCTAATGGAAAACAAGTTGATACTTTGAAAAATACGATCTTTGGTCTTCTTCCCCAGAAAAAGCAAGTGTGTAATTAAAACTTCAGCATTCGCACAGCGGAATAATAAGGCGGGTAACGCGCCTTTTCTACCTGGATTTAATCCCCAACTTTCTTTTGGTTAAAGAAGGTCCCTGAAAGCCAGGCGTGGTGGTTCAGGCCTGTAATCCTAGCATTTTGGGAGGCCGAGGTAGGAGGATCACTTGAGACCAGGAGCTCACGAACAGCCTGGGCAATATAGCGAGACACCATCTCTAAGAAAAAAAAAAAAAAGAAAAGAAAGAAAAATTAGCCAGGCATAGTGTTGCACGCCTGTAATCCTAGCTACTCAGGAGGCTGAGGCAGGAGGATCACTTGAGCCCAGGAGTTTGAGGTTGCAGTGAGCTATGACAACGATGCCACTGCACTCTAGCCTCAGGAACAGAATGAGACCCTGTCTCAAAACAAAACAAGAAAAGAAGGTCCCTAGATGGGGAAGAATGAGATTATTAGACACACTTGGTGGGGCTCACCACCACTAAACTACATTTCCTTTACCCTGTGCTCTGCCTGCTTTGTGAGCTCCAGTTACAAAGTTATAGTTTTGATATTTAATCATGATATTGATATTTATGGTTGATATTTAATCACCACTGCCTTTTGGTGTCTTAACTTCAAATTCCAACTCTTTGTGTCACCACAGTGCTAGCTGCTTTGACCCAATGTGGAACAATTTTTATCTGAAAATGAAAATTTAAAAATCCGACTACCTTAGTCTTCTCTCTGCTCCTTTGTTCCCACTGCAAGGATGTACTCCAGACTTTTTCATGGTGGCAAGTTTGTTGTATTTTACTTCTTCTCTAACCTCCATTAACAGCCTAAAGTCCAGGTCAGCCAAGATCTAGAAAATGGCATCTTTCTAAATGGAAATATGACTCGAGTCCCCCTTTATCTGGGATACAAAGGACTGTGTGTTGGGGGAGAAGACACTGCAGGCAATGAGCAGGGAGAAAAAGACGAGGGAGGGACAGAGAGAAAGAGGAGAAAGTGGAAACCACAACTGCATTTGGAGAATCAGAGATGTTAAGTATTAATTCTGAAAATTTGAACACAAACTTGGGTTTGCCCAAATTACCTGATTAATACATCACAATAATCACAATAGCCAAACCACTTCCTTACTTTGGTTTAAAGCCAGGAAGACAATTCCACAGAGAACTGACAGTTTCTTCCACAGTTCAGAGCAGGGCGATGCCCCTCTCCCTGGTGATCTAAGAGGAGTTTGCGGGGAATACGGATGCTTGAGTGCGGCCAGCTTCCTCCTCCCACCCCCTCAGGGGACCCTCTTTCCGCTTCTCTGATTTCAGTTTTCTCTGTCTGGGTTCCTCCGCAGGGACCTAGAGAAGGGGGGCGGGAGGAGGTAGCTCTGTGTCTCCGCTCTGGCCTTCCGTGTTCCAAGCCCATCGCTGAGATTTTTCTGCTTTGGATCCCGTGTCCCTGGCTCTCGCCACAGCACTTTATCTGGTCACAGAGTCTCGGCGTCTCCTCCAGTGGGAGCTAGTGCTAATCCTTGCGCCAGGCAGGGATAGAATCTTCATTCCCACTGCTTAGATGAACACTGGGCCTCGAGGACAGAGACTACTTCAAGTTAGATGCCCCTCCTCCCTTGCCAGGAGCCGCTTTTCTCTGTTGCTATAGCACCAATCTCAAGGGTATTTAAACCTCGATGGAACAGCTCCGGGTCTCCAGCAGACGGCGAGCTGGAGAGGACAGGTCTGCGCCTTGCTCTCAGGCCTCTGCTCCCCCGCTGGCGTGGCTCAGCGCTTTGCCGGAGCTCGGCTATCCGGCGTCCTCTTCTGCGCAGAACGTCGGCCTGGGAGGGGTACTGTCGGGGAGAGGATGCCCCCTGCCGGCAGGGAGCGGGGTGGTGGTGGCGGTGGGCGCCTGAGTGCCCTCTGCGCGCAGCGGGGCCAGTCCCTTGCTTAGTCGCTTATCCCACTCGGGGGCCACCCGCGCCGCGGCTGGCCAGCCCTGTGTCTCCATCTCCGCACTTTCTCGTCGAGGGTTCCGGGGACGCAGGTTTCCCGGCCGCTGGTCCAAGAGGCCGTGCCGGTTTCGGGACCATTCCTTCGTGTTTTCGTTCCCAAAGTAGTAGCTCTAGGAACTTGCGCTTTTGAATCCTTTTGGGTTTGTCCTCGAGCTCGACGTTGGGAGAGCGCGTGGATTTGATTTATGAGTACCTCCCAGCTCTACCTTTATGCGACCAAACCCGCAGCGCTCTTGTTCTTCCTTCTCTGGCAGCTTCACCGGACAGCTCTCGCCCGACCCTTTAGCCTTGCTAGTGTTCTCAACCTGGTTTTCCCTGCTCGTTCCTAACGCAGCCTCGAGGGACTTCAGGAGCCATCAGCTCTCCGCAGCCCCTTAGGCCCTTAAGGAGACAGGATCCCTGACTCCCGACTCTGAGTCCTTGGATCTCACTTTTTTCCCCGCTGCATAGACCCAGCGAGATTACACAATGGAAGCACACTGGAAAAACCCTTTGGGGGTCGCGACTGGGGCCGGTAAAGAGAGTGGATGGGTCCTCTGATCTCCGCAATCACGGCGTTCCCCCAGCCGCATTCCTTATCTCTCCTTCGGCCTTCAGCTCCCGGACTGTCTCAGACTTCCGCCTACACTCCCTCTCCGCCCCTTGAGCTTGAGAGTCTGTCAGCCATTCCTCCTCCACCTACCGTGATAGGTACTATGCTAGGCGCGGGGGTTCTTGTCTTCCAGCAGCACGGAGGCTAGTGGAGACAGCGATTGCCAGCATTTATTTACTGAGCGTTTACTGAGCGCCCGACGTTGCTCCAAGCCTGTTCCCCTGGTTATCTTACTGACTCCTGGAATCGCCCTATGTGGTGGGTACGCTATCATCCACATTGAGGAAACCAAGGCTTAGATCAAATCACTTGCTAATGGACACGCAGCAGAACCTACACTCGACCTCAGATCTGGGTCACAAAGGCAAGGCCACTGTCGCTCCAGGCTAGGATTCTGGCCAGGGGAACTCGGGAGAAACCCGCATCACACCTCCCCCGAGCCTAGTGCTGCAAGCCCAGTGAACTGACAGCAAGGGGCTTTGGCAGCCCCGAGGTCGACCGCGCCCTTCCGGTCCCAAGGAGAGGGCGGGGGGACAGGGGTGTTCTCCTGGGATAGAAGGATGCGCGCCGTACTGCGCCGAAGACAGCCCGGGAAGGACCCCGGGAAGATTCCCACACTGACTCGAGCGTCGAGCGTCGTCGGGGAGGGCGAGAGGTGCGCGCACCCAGGCTTCGCACACAAAAGCCCAGCTCCGGGGCTGGGGGTTTTGTCCCTGCTGGGATTCCGCCAGGGATTGCCTTTGCTCCCTGCTGTGGAGCAAGCACAAAGTGCTTGAACAAGAATGAGTGGATTCTAGACGTTCCCAGTCGGTCTTTCCGCAGCGCTGGGTGGTCAGTTCAGCATGCTGCTAAGATCTTTCAGACCCAATTTCTCGTCTGCCTTCTAAGGTCTTTCTGACCCTCGTCCCTTCATTGTCTACTCAATGGTTAAAAGAAAAAGAATTAGGGTTTTTGACCCGCGAGAGGGCCTTGCATGGGGTAGGGATCCCTCAGGCTCCGAGGCGCTGGAGCAGTGGCCCAAGTGTGGAACCCAAATGCACAAGCGTCACACTCAGGGCACAGGTGGGCAAGCTTCAACGGGAGAGAGAGAGAGAGACGCGTTCTTCAATGGCTAAAAGCTTCCAGATCTCAGTGCCCAGGTCGTGAGGGCTACTAGCGCTGATGGAGTAAGTTACATTCCCTCTAATCCTTCCACATCCCCAGATGGCCCCCCCCAAGAACAAAAAAGACGGCTGGAATGGTCACTTTGAACTTTGAGAAGTACTCGCATTGTAAAGAGAGGTGTGCAAATGGCCCATAACAAGGTTTGTTCTCAAATTTGAAAGAAAACAACCTCCTATGGTCCAACACTAAGCTCTGGGCCACTGGCTCTCCGCAGGGAACGTTTGTGTCCAGCTGTGCTGGGGGTGTGGGGTGTGGGGGGAGCTGGGAGGGGTGCGTCGCCTTGGTCCTGGCCCTAGCGTCCTCTGTGTGTCCCACACTGGTTGGCTCCGGCCGTCGGGTTGAAGCGGCAACTTCCTCCACAAGAGCCACAAAGGTGAACCCTGTGCGTGTGCCCAAACTCAACGTCCACAGGGCTGGGCTGTCAGTACAGCACGTTTCTGGAACTTTCAGAGACAATTTCCCGTCTGCCTCCCAGTCTTAGACCGGAATTAGGCCCATTTCACTTTATTGTCTATTCAGTGCTAAACACATACACACACACACACACACACACACACACACACACACACAGCATTAGACGGGAGAACTTGGAAGGAAGCTCTGAACTCGAGTACTCCTTTCTCTCCGACTCCATCTGTCCACCCTGTCATCTTACCCATTGCTCAACTAAAGAGCTGTGCCACCTCCTATGGATGCAGAGCATGAGCTGACAAGTGGGCTGGGAGCCCAGGCTTTGCCGGCTTGAATCACTGCTGCTACTTTGCGATCTTGGAAAAATTAGTTAATTTTTCTGTGCTTCCTTGTTGGCATCTATGGAATGTGGGTAATAATACCTTCCTCGTGGGATTATTGCCTGGAAACACATCGTTACATGTTCTGTGGTCTGCTGCCAGGTTCACCACGAAACCTGGGCCTAGGCCCCACAGGTTTTAAACTGCCTAGGTCCAGGCGGAGAGGCTGCTGCCCATTTTGCTCGCCAGTGCGCAGGCACGCTCCTGGCCGGACGAGGTGAGGGCGGACGTGGTCTCCAGGCTCCAGTGCACCAGAGCAGGCTGGGGGCTTGGGGCTCTGAGGCGGCAGCAGTGTGTGGTCCAGGTGCTTTGGAAAGAGGTCAGGCGCTGGGCATGGGGGAAGTGCAGGGCCTCGTGCAGCACTGAACTTCGGAAAAGCAGACGCTGCTCCTAACCCGTGCCGCATTGGATGCCCCTGTTCAGTATGCCGGGCAGAGTTTTCCTGGGCCAAGCCTCTCCGTAGTTTCCGCGCCTGGCACAGGCTGGGCTGCTTCTGCTGCCTCTTTGAAAATGGAGAGAGGGATGAGGGGAGGAAACTTGGCGAGTTATTTACAGGAAACTGACTCTGGACAGCTATGCCCTCCCTGCATCCTTTTTAGATAAAAGGAAATATTACTGTTCAAAAAATTACAAAGTAATATACAGTGATTGCCAGAGAATCAAATAGTATTAGAAATATATTGGGCAAAAGCCTCCTAGGGCTGTCTCTATGCAATTGAAAAATGTATGCATAAATATATGTAAACATATGTTGTTTGTTTTGTAAATATGGGATCAAACTGCTTACATTTTTACTTTTTAGAAATCTTTTCTTTCCATAGGAGTGGTTACAGAGAAACTACTTTCTTTTTAAGGACTATATGCAGAATGCATGACAATTTATTTATCTTCTTATGAATTGTCATTTAGATTTTTTGCAGAATTTACAAAAAAACACTTGATGAATATCTTCTGGAGAGTTTGCCCACATGTCCAATTATTTCTGCAAGCTAGAATCCTAGTAACTGACCTGTGAGTCAACGTTTTAATAGATAACAATAAGCTCCCCTTAAAAAAGGACAATTTAAGCTCTTTGCTCATTTCTCAGCAACCTCACCAAGAATGAGTATTAGAAATCTTCAACAACTTTTCCAATATGATAGGCATAAAATACTGCCATATTTAATTTGCATAGCTTTTATTATTAGTGGAGTTAGGTATCTTTTTTTTAAGAGACATGTCTCATTATGTTGCTGGTCTCCAACTGCGGAGCTCAAGGGATCCTCCTGCCTCAGCCTCCCAAATAGCTGGTTTTACTGGCACTTGCCACAGAACCAGGCTTGTCTTCTTATATTGGTGTTTGATTTTCTCCTGTGAATTGCCTATTTATGTCCTCTGTTCATTTTCTGTGTTTAAAAAATGGATCTGTAGGGAATCTTTACATAGTGTGGAGATCAACTCTTTATTGTGTTTATAGTCAATATTTGTCTGCAGTTAAATGCTTCTCATTTACTTTTGTTTATTTTCTTGGAAAAGAAAATAAGAAATTAAGAAATTTAAGTTTGTGTGGCCAAATACGTGACTGCTTTCTTTTAAGCCTTCTGAGTCTTCAAGTCATGATTATAGCTGCCATCCTTACACCAAGATTATAAAAATATTTCTCCACATTTTCTTCTAATACTCTGATTGAGAAAGAATCTCACTCTGTTGCTTGGGCTAGAGTGCAGTGGTATGATTATAGCTCACTGCAATCTAAACTCTTGGGCTCAAATGATTCTTCTAACTCAGCCTCCCAAGTAGCTGGGACTACAGGCTTGTGCTGCCAAGCCCAGCTAATTTTTCTATTTTTTTTTTTTTTTTGTAGAGATGGGGTTTTCACTATGTTGCTCAGGCTGGTCGTGATCTTCTGGCCTCAAGTGATCCTCTCACCTTGGCCTCTCAAAATGTTAGCATTATAAGCATGAACCACTGTACCTGGCTGCTTCTAATACTTTCAGGGTTGATATATACAGTGGTTAAAAGTATGGACTCTGAGCTCAAATCCTAACTTGGCCACTTGCTAACTGTGTGACCTTAGGAAAGTTATCTAACTTCTCTGTGCCTCAATTTAGTGTTTAATCAAAATAAAACTTCATACTTCATCATTTGGAGTAGTGATGAATACTTGTGGAATAGATCAAGTGCTGTCTTCCAAAATTCGATTTTAGGGGAATGCAGTTAAGCCATTTCCCAGCCTCCCTTATAGTTATGTGTAACCATGTGACTCAATTCTAGACATGGGACAGGTGTGGAATTCGTCTGTGCCTATTGTGGGACAGGACCTTTAAGACAGAGTTGAGACTCCTCCCTGCTCCCTTTCTTCTTCTACTGGCTGGAACCAGCTTCAGCTATGTAGATGACATAGCCCTAGGAAATCACCTAGGAGAATCACTACTAAGGGAATCTTCAACACTTGATTGGGAGGTTATCTGACCAAGACATAAGCTTCTCATATTTTAAGCTATTGACTTTTGGGATTTAAAATAAATATAGCAGTTTAGTTATCACAACTAATACAATGACCTTGGAGTCAGGGCACAATGACTTTGTCAGCAAATTATAGGAAAAAAATCCAGAACATCCTTTATCTGTGAGAAAACAGATGAATTGGGAGCCAAGCACAGAACTCAAATCATTTGACCCTTAGGCGCATTCATCTTGTGAATAGAAATAGCACAGCTGCTTGTTATCATTGGGAATGTAAGTCTTAAAATGATCATTAGTGGGGTTCTGGCAGGTCTAAGTCCAATTCATATATGTTTCCTTTTAAAGGTGATGGATTGTAGAAGTTTTGTTACCCTGCCACATGGGGTCCTCCTCTCCACGTCAGTGTCACTCTTCCCTTGGGCACATGCTTGTTATGCTTAGGACTTGTCATGAGGTGATAAACCCACTTCTTACTATAGTCTTTTGTGGGCCTGTAGTACCTAGGTTAATGGGATGAACCAAGGCAAAGGCAAGAAGTGCTAACAATGAATAACTTCTAATAGAAAAAAGTGAAAAAGGAAACTTCCCACTAAAAGGGCCCAAATGGCTTTTGTATGAGGAAAGTATACAAACTTAAGTGAAAGGACTTTGAGATGTCATTTTAGGCCATTTCAAGACATTGTTTATTCTTCTTTCCCAGTCCTCAGCTATCTGCTTCTTGCCCAGCAAGAACATAGCTAAGTTCTGAATTGATGATATTCTTGCCCAGCAAGAACATAGCTAAGTTCTGAATTGATGATGTGCTTTGGTTCCATTTAGAACTGAGCGCAATTTATCACCACACTCCAGAAAAGAATGAACACTGAGCCACACCAAGTTTTATATAAGACTGCAATGACACCCAGTGGTCATTTAGGGTCTTCATCTACATCAACCTAATTTATAGTAGAGCTAACAAATTGCACATTTGAGTATAAGGAGAGTGCTCTGTGTGTGTGTTTAAACAAAATAAAACTTCATCATAACATAAATAACAAAACTCTCAGACTCTCCATAGAGACAGACAACCTGTGAAGGAGGGGCAGCTAGACTTTGCAGCCTCAGTTCTTGTACCCTAATAGTTTCACCTGGGGCATTTCTCGCTATGTAATTACCTGCCCTGGCTGAGCTCGGTGGAGGATTCCATTCTTTTTTCCATTACACTTTTGATACTCTATCTGGCCTTCTTAATTATCATAATCCAAAGAACATCTGGGGGAGTCCTGAGATGTTTAGACAAAGTTTTACTAAAGTCTTGGGATAACAAAAGGAAAATAAACATCAAAAGTAACCTGGACCCAGATGATTGAATGCTGTAAACTCTGTTGGTATGAACCATGTGTTTCTTGTATGTTGTATCCCCATCACCTAGTGAGTGACTGAAGGAAAAAAATGACATATAAAAGACTTGAAGGGTAAATGAGAGTTAGCTAGGTAAATAGTTGAGAGAAGGGCATTGTAGGAAGAAGGAATAGCATGCGTAAAGGTCTGAGTCTGAAAGGGACATTTGCAAACCTGAAAGAAGGCCAGTTGGATTGGATAACAGTGAATGCAAGGTGGGGCTGGAAAGGTAGGCTGGGGATAGATCACGTAGGATCTAATAGGTTTTTGGCTCAAGAACAATGGAAAATTCTAAAGGTTTAGAATTTTTTGGTTAAAATTGTTATTTTGAGATAATCATAGATTCATATGTAGTTGTAAGAGATAATAAAGAGTGATTCTTTGCACCCTTTATGCAGTTTTCCCTAATGGTAGCATGAAATTATAGTGCAAATCAACAAGGATATATATCTATTTATCTACCTACCCATCTATCTGTGTATTAGAGTCGGGGTCTTGCTATGTTGCCCAGGCCAGACCAAACTTCTGGGCTATAGTGATCCTCCTGCCTCAACCTCCTGAGTAGCTGGGACTGTGGGTGCATGCCACTTCAATAATGTCATATAAGTGGAATCATATGGTATGAAACCTTTTGGAATTGGCTTTTTTCACTCAACATAATTATCTGGAGATCCATCCAGATTGTTGTGTGTATCAATAATTTATCCTTTTTTATCGTTGAGTAATATTCCATGGTATGTATGACAGTTTGTTTAACTATTCATCCATTGAAGGAGATATGAGTTGTTTCCAGATTTTGGTTATTAAGAATAAAGCTGCTATGAACATTTGTGTGTATGTTTTTGTGTTAACACAAGTCTTCATTTCTCTGGGATATATGCCCAGGAGTGCAATTGGTGGGTCATATGGTAGTTACATACTTAATTTTTAAAGCAACTGCCTGCTGTGAGCTTGATTGCATCTCCTCAATATCCACATGCTGAAGTCCTAACCCTCAGTAGCTCAGAATGTGCTGTATTTGGAGATAGGGTATTTGAAGGGGTAATGAAGTTTAAATGAGATCGTTAGGGTGGGCTCTAATCCAATAGACTGGTGCCCCTATAAAAAAAAGATGTGAGGGCACAGACATGTAGAGAGGGAAGACCATGTGAACACAAAGGAAGAAGTCAGCCCTCTACCAGCCAAGGTGAGAGGCCTTACAAGAAACCAACCCTAGGCTGGGCGAGGTGGCTCGTGCCTATAACCCTAGCACTCTAGGAGGCCGAGGTCCGGAGTTTGGGAGCAGCCTGAGCAAGAGTGAGACCCCGTCTCCACGGGGGTGGGGGACTGAGGGAGGGAGCGATAGAGCGAGACTCTGTCTCAAAAAAAAAGAAAAAAATACCTCCCCCCCAACATAGAGTACAGTGGCATGGTCATAGCTCACTGCAACCTCAAACTCCTGGGCTCAAGTGATCTTCCTGCCTCAGCCTCCCAAGTAACTGGGACTACAGGTGCACACACAATGCCTGGCTAATTTTTCTATTTTTAGTGGAAATGGGGTCTCACTCTTGCTCAGGCTGCTCTCAAACTCCTGACCTCAAGCGATCCTCCTGCCTCGGCCTCCCAGAATGCTAGGATTACAGGCATCAGCCAACTCACCTGGCCAAATTTCTATTGTCTAAGACACCCACTGTGTGTGGTACTTTGTTATGGCAATCCTAGCAAATGAATACATTTTCAAACTCCTTTCCACAGTGACTGTACAATATATTTTCACCAGCAATGTATGAATGATCCAGTTTCTCTACATCCTCACCAGCATTTGGTATTGCCACTGTTTTTATTTTAGCTATTTTGATAGGTGTGTGGTGGTAACTCATTGTGGTTTCAATTTGCATTTTCCTAAGGGCTAAGATAATGGGTACATTTTCATGTGCTTATTTGCTATATAGATATCTATCTATCTATATTTATCTTTTGTCATCTATCTATCTTTTTTGGTGAAATGTCTCTTCATGTCTTTTGCCCATATTCTAATTGGACTGTCTGTGTTTCTGCTGTTGAGTTTTGAGAGCTTTTTTAAATATTTGCAGTCTTTGTTGGATGCGTTATTTACAGATATTTTCTCCTACCCTTCTCATCCTCTTAACAGAGTCTGTCATAGAGGTTTTCTTTTCTTTCTTTCTTTTTTAAAAGACATTCTGTTGTCTGGAGAAGGGGACAAGAATGGATGTGGGGAGGGCAACTAAGTGGCTTTTGCTACAGTTTAGGTGCCATGTGATGGTGCCATAAACTAGGTAGAGGGGACTGTTAAGAAGTGAGTGAATTCCAGAAATACTTAGCAAGTAGAATTAACACAAACTACCCCAAAACTCAGTAGCTTCAAATAATAAGCATCTATTATTGTTCATAAGTCTATGGATCAGCTGATTGGGCCAGGCTCAGCTGATCTTGCCTGTCTACTCATGTGTCTATGGTGCACTGACTCAGTTGGAAGCTGGAATGGCCTCACTCATATGGCTGGCAATTGGCTGGCTATCAGCCAAAGTGACAAGGGTGACCAGGCCATCTCACCAACTGCCAGGCTAACCTGTGTCTGTTCATGTGGCTATGACAGGCATCTGAGCGAGAGGAGAAATGCATGATGCCTTTTGATGTCCAACCTTGGAATTTGGACAATGTCACTTCCACTGCATTTGATTGGTCAAAGCAAGTCACAGGCCAGCCCAGATTCCAAAGGAAAAGTGAACTCAGGGTGACCACTTCATCTTAGTTTTCCCATGATTTTCCTGGTTGTAGCACTCTGAGTCCTATGTGCCAGGAAACCCCTCAATCCTGGGCAAATCGGGATGGTTAGTAACCCTAAGTAGACTCCACCTCTTGATGGGAAGAGTGGTAATATCACATTGCAAAGGGCATGGTTATAGGGAGAGATGAAGAATTGGGATATTTTTGCAATCAGTCTACCACAACACCTATCAGATTTCTAAACAGAGGTATCAGATATCAATTGGCTTTCAGGAGAGATGTCAGTCTGGAGTTAAATTTGGCTTATATATAAGTGATTATCAAATATTTACTGAGCAATTAAATGACAGATACTAATTCAATAAATTACTTAGTTTTAATTCTTACAAATTACTAGGATATACATATTATGTTTATTTCCATTTTAAAAATGGAAATAGGAGTTCAAAGTATTGTATCTCAAGATAAAAGGAAAACAAGATAAAAGGAAACTGATGGCTAGGGATGGAGATAGAAAAACTACCCAAAGCTGATATAAGGGCCCCAAATACAGCAATTTGGGGCTAATTAGTATAGGTAGAGTATCCCACACACATACATACATATCCTAACATTTATTAGGTTCTGGTGGAGCTGAGAAATTGTCAATATTTAGGATAATGAGTCTTGAGTGACTCAGGAGAGGTCAAAGTATGGCATGCTTTGCCTACCATGATAAGGAAGTCATCCCAGTTTTAACTGTTAAATGGTTTTCTATCTCTTACAACAGTGTTTCTCAAACTGGAGCCTGTAGACCCCTGGATCCATATTTCTTTGCAAGAATTGTTATATTTTGGGGTTTTTATTTAATTAATTAATTAATTAATTAATTTTTTTTTTTTTTTTTAGACAGAGTCTCACTGTGTTGCCCGGGCTAGAGTGCCGTGGCATCAGCTCAGCTCACAGCAACCTCAAACTCCTCGGCTCAAGTGATCCTCCTGCCTCAGCCTCCCGAGTAGCTGGGACTACAGGCATGCGCCACCATGCCTGGCTAATTTTTTCTATATATTTTTAATTGTCCGATTAATTTCTTTCTATTTTT
>CAUYSK010036893.1:0-74337 GCA_963575035.1 Avahi laniger | reverse complement strand
TCTCTTCCTCAGCTTACTCAATGTGAAGACAAGGAAGAAGACCTTGATAATGATCCACTTCCACTTAATTAATAGTAAATATAATTTTTCTTTCTTATGACTTTCTTAATTACATTTTCTTCTATCTTTTTTGGTAAGAATGCTGTATGTAATACATATAACATACCCAATATTTTTTAATCAACTATATCATCTGTAAGGCTTCTGGTCTATAATAAGTTATTAGCAGCTAAGTTTCGGGGAAATCAAAAGTTATACGCAAATTTTGAACTGTACTGAGGGTTGGCAATACCCACATTGCTCAAATGTGTACAACTCAAATAAACTAACAGTCCTCAGTGAGGTGGTTAGTAGAATAAAAGTGAATAATTCATTGTGAAGCACATTACTTTGGATTGCCCCATTCTTGAGTATGTTAAATGTTGAAGATGTAAATATAATTTGCAAAGCAATCTCTTCTCAGAGAATATCTAATCTGATTTGGTTTTGTTCTTTTTGAATGGATAACCTTTTCTAAGTATCTTGAAGAAGTAAGGCTGATATTCAAGTATGTTCATTGCTAACCAAAGGAAATTGTTCACGTGTTCCTTCAAGTGTCCGAAAATTTGATGTTCAATGTTTTTTTGATACTACTAGGAAAGGACAACAACATCTTGAAGAGAAATTGCACTCTGGTTATGCACATTTGACAATTGAACAGAAAGTGGCAATTCTAGCTTGGAGAATGTGAACATTTATTGATAATTCAGCTCTTCAATTAGGAAAAAACTATTGTGAGAGAATACTCTTTATAGGTGCTTCACTTCAAACTATGGACATAATTTTTCTCTGGAAATTGCTTAATTATTTTATGTTTTTCCAGTATGTGGGTGAATTAATGGTACCATTTGGCTACCAAATTTACCATCCATCTCCACCTCAAACATGAGAGAATAAGCTTTGGTTTTTTCAAATATCTTCTTTTATTTGACAAAATATTCTATATTGGGCAGTTTCTAACAATAACTGAACCTGTGTGATTTTCTATGAAAATGTTATCAATCTTATTTTGCCTCTGGTTTTAAGTCCTTATAAGATTATAAAGCCAACATATTAATGAATAACCATTTGGAAGTGTTTGCTTTGGAAATATCAAATGTGGATCAATATGACTTCAACTCTTTCATAAACTAATGAGCTGGGAAGTTATAGGAATTTATATTACTAGAATAATTCAGATCATGTACAACAAATGGTGGTTAACAGCTTCCACTGTAATCTTTACAACCAGAGGTCAAAACAGAGAGCAAAGAAAGAATAATGATTTCATGAATAAAAGCTTTGAGTTGAGTATAATTTGGAGGAATTATACCTTTTATCACTACAGAGTTTTCCCCTTGGAAGTATATATAGAAACAATTACTTTGAAAATAATAATACATTTTCTAGGTTCAACTTCCACAGATGTTACTAAAAGCCCATTATTAGTGAAGTACTATAAAGGAAGCTGGGAATACAACAATGAGAAGACATGGCACTGCTCTAGCCAAGTTTGTACAGTACCTGTCCTCAGAGAACTTGCAGGTTGCTTCTTGCAGCAGTCACATTTGACCCAGGGACATAAAATTTTTATTGACCGTTACATTGTTGGTGCTGTCAAAACTATTATTACCATGTTTTTTCTTTCTGTTCTCATTACTGGTATAGTTTTAAAATTTGTGATAAAGTACCGTGAAATTAAGTTGTTACTTAATTCCAAGTTTGGGAATTTTATACATTTGATTCTGATAATAGACTTCAGATTATGAAGGGAAAAAATAGAGTCTTTCCCAATTTTTAGCTAGAATAGCCTTCATGTTACCGGTAGCAGTAGGCTTGGAAAGATACTTTGATATCCTTTTTTGATATTCATTGATTATTCCAAATTCGTTCATTGCCTACTCTGGGAAAGGAAAGTTCTAAGGAGGAAGAGGTTAGGATAGTAAGATCTATGTCCTGGTATCTAGAAATTTGTGGTACTTTGGGACATCCCTTTCCTTGTGCTGCTCTGTGGAATGGTATTTCAGGGAAATATGAATAGATTCATTCAAAGAAAAGTATTCTGTGTCCATTTACCACTTTCTGCATTGTCTTCTTGTACAGTATAGTATCAAAGACTCAAAAAAGTTCTGCAATAAAGAAAACTATTCAATCCATAGCTGCCAAAACTCATGATGATGGAATCATTTGGCAGTGCATATATCAGCATCTGAAGGCCCACGAGTGTTTATTGGATCTTCAAGTGAAAATGCTGCATTAAATATATTAACTCGGAATGCAATTGTTTCACTCTTCCTCGTATTTTAGTTAAGCTGTAAAGCCTCAAAATGAGAACTATTTTAAGCCATAGGTATGTAATATAATTCTCCAAATAATACAAAAATGTGAAAAGCAAACATTTCAAAATCTAAAGATAGAGCTATTGAATTTGTTGTGGAAATGTCTATTAGAGTTAGAAAGTAAAGAGGAATCATTTCACTTAATTTATTTTACCTATTCAGAGTAGCTAATATTACTGAGTTTGAGTTCGTACAAATGTTTACATATGAGAAAGGAAATTATCCTCCCCATTTTAAAATTAAGGAAAGTTCTTTAAGGTTGGTATTTGCGATTGGCAAAACCAAGGTTCAAAAGAAGATCTGTCTCTTTCTCTGTGTTTGGTGAAAATTTAAGCAACATTAACATCAAGGATAAATTTCAAATTTCACAGCAATGTTACCTCTCATTAATAAGGATACCCTGGTATGACCTAACATATTTTTCATACCATGATGTTAATATGAAATATTAGCTTATTTACTAATGTAATTTAAAGGCAATTTTTATATTTATCTTAATGATAAATAATAATTAAAACAATGTTACAATGGAAATATCACAGGAGATATAGCACATACATTGTTTCGCACAGACAATGGGTCAAACTTTATTAGTGGCAAGATACACCTTTAAATAAAAGCATACAAAAACAGTAAGGATGTTTTATTGGCTCTACTGTTGAAATATATACTACCCAAGTTACTAATTTGATATTGCATGTGAAAATTATTGTTAATTCGGATTGTCTTTTGTATAAACCTTTAAAATGTCAACAACATTCAAATAAACTCTCACATTTAATTGCTTTTCAGATATCGCAGCTTTTCAGTGAGGTTACATACAATTCCATGAATCCATGTTGTTGCAAATAACAGAATTTCCTAATGTATAATAAAAAATAATGAATTATCGAAAGAAACAAGGAACTTCCATTTGAGCTAATAGCATTGAGAGCAGAGGGTTCAATAATCTTCATCTTGAAAGCCAGATCAAGGTGTCTCACTTCCTTCTCAACTGAATACTTTAACAGGCAGCTGCTGATGCAAAATAAGGGAGTAGAACTGGTAGATGATCTATCAATTTCTTTCAAGTACAGCTATACTGCCAGTTGGCAGCTGAATTCTCCTGCCATTTAGCTACTTTTACCTCTGCTGCTTTAAAATTTTTGGAATTTTTATCATCTACTTTTTCTCAGCTGCTTTTCAGTTATGAAGAAGCAATAATAGAGAAACTCATTACTTCCACAGCTGCAGACTAGTGCTTTCAAAATGTATTCCCTTGGTGCTATCATAGAACTACCTATCCTGAAACAGGTGTTTTCCTCTTACGCTTTAATGATTCATTCTTCTTGTCATGTTGTATAATAGAGGAAAAATAATATTATAATTACGAAAATGTTAAGAATGATTTCACTACACACAGAAGAGCAATGTGTTTGCCCTGGTTACCTCTCTAATATCATTTCCTTCCATGCACCCCTTCTTTGAATCAGCCACATTAGTCGTCTTTCTGTTCTTCAAGCACACCTAGCCACACCATATTATACCTTTTCAATTTCATCATTGCCCTTTGCATGAACATTTTATTCCCTAATATCAGCATGCTTTTCACCCTGACTTCATTCAGCTCTCTGCTGCAATGGAACCTTCACAGTGAGATTTGCCTGCTCACAATACATGATATATTGCTCTCATCACCTGCATCACTGTTTTTTCCCTTTCGTGCTTTATATTTTATTGCAGCAGAAATCCCTACCTGATATAGTCTATATTTATGTGCTTTTTTGTTGTTTATCTCTCCTCATCCACTCTACATGGACTATGAATTCCAAGAGAACAGAATTCTGCTTTGGTCACTGTACCTAGAACAGTGTCAGGCATATTGAAGGCACTAAAAAATTATTTTTTAATTAATTAATGTTTAAAATTTAGCAGAGATTAATATACTAGCCTTTATATGGTTTATATTACATAAAAAGGTCATGCTTCCTAAATTCTATATTAGTTTCAGAACTAAAAACAAGTGTGAGGAACATGGAATGTACTGGATCTTTTCAAGTATCTGGTATGCATTATATACTTTAATACAAATTACACTCATTTCATATTAAATATTATAAGGCATTCCTTTTATGAATATAGTATTAAATAGCTCCAAAATGCCTGTGGCCCAAAAGAAACCAACAAAATTCCCTAAACATTACTTTATGTCTCTAAAAATATCAGCAGTTGTATTTTGCTGATCTCAAAATCATCTTCCTAAGATAGAATTCTGCTCTAAAGAGAGCACAGAGCAAGTATTTTTCTTATAATCATTTCTTGGAAATATTTTACAACTTAATAAAATATTTAAAACAATCAAAGTGATATTTTAATTACAATGAGAATTGTTTTAAAGAGGTTTATGGCAAAACAATTGGTAGATAAAGAATATCCTAGTAGACGTGTATCATTTTTGGTCCCTGCGTACACTCTTACTGCTCTGCAAAAGTATAATTCATAAGACGATAGGGTATAAATTTTCCAGAATTTAGGGCAAGTTGACTTAGATTATTTAATCTCAGGCTTGTGTAAATTGGAATGTCTATGTCCAATTCTTGTCTTTCCCAGTCTCAGTGTTTATCGAGTTGTAACTTATACTTTCTACATTTGTATTTCAGGTTATATAGTTGTCGCATGTGTGCAATGATTTCAGTATAAAGCAAAGGCAAAGTACTATTTCAAATATAACTTTTTTTAACCTAATAACTGATTTTGAAAAATTAGTAACTAACTTGAAGAGACTTGTTCTAGTAAGTATTTTATGAGTGGCTTCTCTGGTGCACATTGATGTGTCATGCAGAAGGAATTCTTCAAGGTGGACTTCTCAAAGTATTTTCTATTAATACCAATCTTATTACCTTTTTACATTTAAGATATATGTTTATTATTTGCATGACAGCTAATGTATTTTTAAATTCATTCACATTTCCTTTTATGAAAAATATTTAGAACATTTTGCTTCTGTTATTACTTTTATAATAGTGTCCTTTGAAAAAAAGTTTAACATGGGGGGCAACTAAAAGTAATGATTATCACCTTTGCTAATGCCAAGGAAAAGAGATGAAAACACTTTGAAAGAAGAAATAATTTATATCAAATAATAAAGAAGCACTGACAAAAATTAAGTATGTTTTCAGAAACTCAGGCTTTGTATTAAGTCTAGATGGAAATCAATAGCATGTGAAAACATTTTTTTTTTACTTTGCCAATATATTTATTTGTGTGTGTTTATCTCATAGCAAATTCTACATTATAGTATAAATCACTATATTCCCAGAATAAGTAAATATATATATATTGCTTTATACAAAAGAGGCATTCTTAAAAGTCATATATAAATCAGATTTTATGCTCTTTGAATATCAAGCCATATTTCCCATTGACTGACAATGTAATTTCAGAGACGTGCTCCCAAAGAAAAAAATTGGCTCCTGAGTCTCATAAAATGTCATATTAGAATACAGCAAACCTCTTACAATCTTAAATTTAAAAATAAATAAATATTTTTATAATAAATTATTTACAGGAACATTTAAATGAAAAACTGTGCCTCTAGTCCAACAGACTAGTTCTAAAATTTGAAGAAAGCAGCATTAACTCATATAAAACTATTTTCTTTCTAAAAATTATCAAAGAACCTCTTAACAATGTTTGTCTCTCTCTTTCACAGTGGTTATATTTGATTACTTACCAGGTCTTTTCTACACATAGTTATTACAGATGATAAAGCTGTCAAAGAAATGCAATATATAATTCTAGTATTTTTAAGAAACAATTGGAACTATTTATAAATGCAATATTGGTATAAATAATTCAACTAACTGTAAGAATTTAGGATGAAAAATCTTCCTACTATCCCATTTTGGAGAACAAAGAGCTCTGTTTTGCTCAACTTGAAACACGTATCTGTCTTTTGATTTTTGTCTGTACTTTTGCACTATGGAGGAAAAAAATAGCACTATTAATTATAAAAATAGCAGTGCCAACAGGTGGCTATTTTCTGAAGAGAGATTAATGTATTTTCTTGCCTCGGAATGTAATATTTAGTTTAAAATACATTTACTAGTGTTAGAGTGACGACTCACAGACATCGGCAGACATAGGGCCATGTTTATAAGATCCCTCTGAATGAATTTACTGTAAATATCATTACTGTGTTTTTCTGAGGTTTGTGTTTTCTTATTTCTGGAAATAGATGATTTTGAGGAAAATAGGACAACTTTCAGAAATGTAGAACAGAATAGTTCAGTCATTTCCTCAGAAACAGAATAAAATGTTTTGAAAATATTCTCATGGCAGTGTTACATTTGAGATCGCTGTTTCTGGATTTTTTTGATAAAATTATTTTAAAAAATAAATGATTTTTTTGGCTTTTGATATAATTTGGAAATATTTATTTGATTTTGGGTTTTTAAAAAAAATTTTTGAAGGACTGAAATTTCCACAAGTGAAAAAATAAACACTTTTTGCCTTTGTTTTCCTGGAAGTGGACAGAGTGTGGATGAACCTAACACTAAGCGTAATGTATAAAGGACGGTTACATGACATGGGAAATTAAGGTTTGTCTTGCTACATTTCCATCTGCAATAAAAGATCTGTCACATCTTGTCTGATAATTTTAGAAGGCATTGAAGCATCTTATTGCATAGGTGATTTTACTATCTTCATGATTCATAAACCAGACACATATTTTAAATAAATGTTCATGGTACTGCTTCCCAAAGGTCCGTCTCAGCATCTCATAGACCCAGGTCGTTAGTAGCTTAGGAGGGACCAAGTCGAACATATTACCTGGGGGTGTGGTAGATATGGAAATGCATAACTAGGAAAGTGGTGCACAAGGTAATTTGTTGCCTTCATGCCTCTTCAAGGGAGGCACATTGCTCTAGCATTAGAGAATGCTCTCTGCAGACGTTTTTTAGCTGCAGCTCCACCACCGCTTCTCCCCTTCTCTTCCTCACAGATCTCCATCAGCTTCAGAGAGTGCTTTGCTCAAAGTTAACCCCTCCCAGGAAACCCACATGCAATGACTAATGGGGGAGGTCACGGTTTAAAGGCCTGGGCACTTTTGCTCAGTGCTGAATAATACGAGGTTGTTTTAGTTCCAGAGCATCCCTTGTGATCAAGGCTGAGTGCAGATAACTCAAAAATTTATACTTTCTATTTAAATTTCTCTTCTGAGCTTGCAATCTGTAAATGACACAATAATAATAAGTGCCATTAAACTCATTGTTTTCCATTAGTTACTTGACCTCCTTTTTTTGATGTCTGAATAACATCTCCAATTAGTTTGTTCAAAGACAAACTCATAATTTTATCATTTTAAACCAGGCTCTTCAGTTTATTTTGATTGCTTTTGTATTTCTTTATATTTATGTATTAATATCACACAATTTTTTATTGCAGTAAAATAATCATAATGTAAAATTTACCATCTTAACTATTTTAAGTGTATGATTCATTGGCAATAAGTACATTAATATTGTTGTGCAACCATCACTATGTCCATCTCTAGAATTCTTATCATCTTGAAAACCTGAAAAGTCCCCCTTCCCTCAGCCACTCAACCTGTGGTCCCCCTCTGGCAACCACTATTTCACTTTCTGACTCTAGGATTTTAACTATTCTAAGTACCTCATAGAAGTGAAATTATACAGTGTTTGCCTTTCTGTGACTGGTTTATTTCACTTAGTGTAATGCCCTTGAAATTCATCCATATTGGCTGGGTGCAGTGTCTCACGCCTGTAATCCTAGCACTCTGGGAGGCCGAGGTGGGTGGATCCTTTGAGCTCAGGAGTTGGAGACCTGTCTGAGCAAGAGCGAGACCCCATCTCTACTAAAAAAATAGGAAGAAATTAGCTGGGAAACTAAAAATGCATAGAAAAATTTAGCTGGGCAGGGTGGCACACGCCTGTAGTCCCAGCTACTCGGGAGGCTGAGGCAGGAGGACCGCTTGAGCCCGGGAGTTTGAGGTTGCTGTGAGTTAGGCCTGATGCCATGGCACTCTAGCCTGGGTGACAGAGTGAGACTCTGTCTCAAAAAAAAAAAAAATTCATCCATGTTGTAGCATATATTAGAATTTCTTTCCTTCTTTAAGCTGACTAATATTGTATGCATATAACACATTTTGATTATCCATTCTACTGTCAATGGACTCTTCGGTTCCTTCCACATTTTAGCTATTGTGAATAAAGCTATTAACAACATGGACATATAAACATCTCTTTGAGAACTTGTTTTAAATTCTTTTGACTATATACCTAGAAGTAGACTTGCTGGATCATATGGTAATTTTATATTTAATTTTTTGAGGAATCACTATGCTAATTTACACAGCAATTTTACCATTTTGAATTTCTACTAACAGTGCACAAGGGTTTTAATTTGTCTATATCCTCCACAAACTTATTCTTTTCTGAGTTATTTTGGTAGCAGCTGTCTTAATGGGTATGAAATAGTATCTCATTGTGGTTTTGATTTGCATTTCCTTAATGATTAGGGATATTTAACAGTTTTTCTTGTGCTTATTGGCCATTTATACATCTTCTGTAGTGAAATGTGATTTTTGAATCAGGTTGTTCTGTTTCTTGTTGTTGAGTTTTAGGAGTTCTTTATATATTCTGGATATCAATCCCTTACCAGATATGTGATTTGCAAATATTTGTTTCCATTATGTAAATAGATTTTATGTTGATATTTTCTATCGATGTACACATTTTATTTTATTTTATTAACTGTTTATGAAGTTCTTTTACCTTATTTTTCTTATTATAAATTATTGCTACTACAAATTATTGTCAAATCCAAAGTAGTGTAGTGTTTTCCTTATCGTATTCTAAGAGTTCACAGTTTTAGGTTTTCTATTTAGTTCATGGATCCATTTAGACTAATTTTTTTTAGTTTTATATTTTTTAGAAATTAAAAGAATATATAGAGAGAGACAAGGTGTTTTTTTTTTGTTTTGTTTTGTTTTTTGAGACAGAGTCTCACTCTGTTTCCCTCAATAGAGTGCCGTGGCATTAGCCTACCTCACAGCAACCTCCAACTCCTGGGTTCAAGTGATGCCCTGCGTCAGCCTCCCAAGTAGCTGGGACTACAGGTGTGCACCACCACTCCTGGCTAATTTTTCCATGTTTAGTAGACATGAGGTCTCACTCTTGCTCAGCCTGGTCTCGAACTCCTGACCTCAAGCAATCCTCTCGACTTGGCTTCCCAGAATGCTAGGATTATAGGCATGAGTCACCTTGCCCAGCCTAGACTAAATTTTGTATATGATCTTAAGTGAGGGTCCAATTTCATTATTTTGCATATGGATATCAAATTTTCCTAGCACCATTTATTGAAAATATTGTCCTTTCCCCACTAAATGGTCTCAGCACCCTAGTCAAAAATCATTTGACCATATATGTGGGGGGTTACTTCTGGGCAATCTATCCTATTCCATTGGTCTATTTGTCTGTCTTTATGCCAATACCACACTGTTTTGATATTGCAGCTTCGCAGTAAGTTTAGAAATCAGGAAGTGTGAGTTCTCCAGCTTGTTCTTTTCCAGGATTGTTTTGGCTACTTGGGGTCCTTTGAATTTCCATATGAATTTTAGGATGGGTTTTTCTATTTCTGCAGGAAGAAATCATTAATATTTTGATAGGGATTTTATTGAATTTGTAGATTTGCATTGAATCTGTAGTCTTGACATTATAACAGTATTGGATCTTTCAATCATAAATGGAATGTCTTTCCATTTGTTTTTATATTTTTTAATTCCTGTCATGAATGTTCTGTAGTTTACATTGCGCAAGTGTTTCACCTTGTTGGTTAAGTTAGTTCCTAAACAGTTTATCTTTTTTGGTTCTATTGTGAATTAATTATTTTATGAATTTCATTTTCAGGTTGTTCATTGTTAGTATATAGATAAGCATCTGATTTTTATGTGGTGATTTTGCTAAATTCATTTATTAGTTCTGATATTTGTGGAATCTTTAAAGTTTTCTGTAAATAAGATCATGTCATCTGCCAACAGAGATAATTTTACTTCTTACTTTCCAATTTGGATGCCTTTTCTTTTTTTTTGCCCAACTGATCTGACTAGATCTTCCAGTGTTGTGTTAATTAGGAGTAGTGAAATCAGGCATCTTTGTCCTGTGTTTGATTACCTTTGAGGAAAACCTATCAGGTTTTGAATGTGAGTATAATGTTTGCTGTGGTCTTTTATATATGATTTTTTATTATTTTAAGGTGGTTTCCTCCTATTCCTCATTTATTATTTTTTTATCATGGAAGGGTGTGGAATTTTCTCAAATGCTATTTCCACATCAATTGAGATGACCACATGCTTTTTATCTTTCATTTTGTTAACAATCTATGTCATGTTGAAAGATTTTCATATGTTGAATCATCTTGGATATCCCTGAGCAAATCCCATGTGCTCACGGTGTATAATCCTTTAATATGGTGCTCAACTCAGTTAGCAAGTATTTTTTTTTTTTTATAACTTTTGCATCAGTGCTTGTAAGGGATATTGCTATATTATTAGGGTAATGATGGCTCATAGAATGTGTTCCCTTCATATTTGAAACTCTGACTTAGGGGGGAGGGGGGCAAGGGCAACATACGTAACCTAAACATCTGTACCCCCATAATATGCTGAAATAAAAAAAAAAGAGTATTCCCTTAAGACAAATTTTTTGAAAAAGTTTGAAAAGGATTGATGTTAGCTCTTGAATGTTTGATAGAATTCATTGGTGAGGACATCAGGTCCAGGTTTTCTTTTTGTCAGAAGATTTTTGATTACCGACTCAATCTTCTTACTAGTTATGTCTATTAACATTTTATATTTTATCATGATTTAGCCTTGGTAGGTTTTGTGTCTCTAGGAATTTGTTGATGTTATTAAATTTGTTGACATACATTTTTTCATAATATTCTCTTATAGTCCTTTTCATTTCTATTAAATTGATAGCAATGTCCCCATTTTCATTTCTCATTTTAGTAATTTGAGTCTTCTCCTTTTTTTCCTTAGTCCATCTAGCTTAAGGTTTACTAGTTTTGTTGATCTTTTCAAACAACCAACTTTTGGTTTCACTGTTTTTCTCTATTTTTCTATCCTCTATTTTGTTTATCTCTGCTCTAATCTTTATCTTCTTTCTTCTGCTTACTTTGTTACTTTACTTTTTTAATTGCCTAAGTTCTAAATTTAGGTGGTTGATTTAAAATCTTTCATGCTCTTGTAAATTTTAAAAAAAAAATTTTTGTGTTTTAATGTAAGCATTTATAGCTATAAATTTCTCTCTTAGTACTGCTTTTGCTGTATTCCATAAGTTTTGGTATGTTTTGTTTTTGTTTTTATTCTTCCCTAAGTACTTTTTAATTTCCCTTGTCATTTCTTATTTGATACATTGTTAGTTTAGGTGTTTAATTGCTACAAATTTGTGAATTTTTCAGCTTTTCTTTTGTTATTGATGTCTGACTTAATTTTGTTGTGGTTGGAGAAGATACTTTGTATAATATTTATCTTTTAAATCTATGGAGACTTAATTGGTGATCTAACATATGGTCTACCCTGCAGAATGTCTCATGTGCACTTGAGAAGAATGTGTTTTCTGTTGTTAGGTAGAATGTTATGTAAGTATCTATTAAATCTAGTTGGTGTATCATGCTGTTTAAGTCCTTTATTTTTATTTATTCTCATATTTATCTTTTGTGTGGTTGTTCTATCCAAAATTAAGAGTGGATAGTGAAGTCTCCAATTATTATTGTAGAACTTCCTATTTTTCCCTTTAGTTCTACCAATTTTTCCATATATTCTGATGGTGTGTTAATTATGTAAATGTTTATATGTGTTACAGCTTCTTGGAATATTGAACCTTTTATTAATATATAATGCCTTCCTTTGTTTCTTGTACACTTTTTAAAAAATTATTTAAAGTCTATTTTTTCTAGTATTAGTATAACCACTACCGTTCTCTTCTGGTTACTTTTTATATCGAAAATCTTTTCCTATGCTTTCACTTTCAACCTATTTGTATGTTTGAATCTAGAATGAGTCTCCTGTGGACAGCATATAGTTGGATTGTATTTTTTTTTTTTTTGCTTAAAGAATTTAACAATTTATATTTAAAGTGATTGCCGCTGTCATTTTGTTATTTATTTTCTGCATGTGTTATAGATTTTTATTCCCTCATTTACTGTATTAGTGTCTTTTTAAATATTGAGTTGATAATTCATAGTGAAACATTGAAATTTCTTTCTCATGTCTTTTAACATATGTACTTATTTCTTTTGTGGTTACCATGTGGATTATATTTAACATTCCAAAATTATAATACTATAACTTGAATTTATACCACCTTAACTTAAATAACATACAAAAATTCTGCTCCTATAACATCTTGATTCACACCCCTTTCAGTTGTTGATATCACATTATTTGGGTGCCTACATACTGCTGAGCACTGATTTTATATATATTATCTTAATTAAACATTTCTGTGACCTGGTATACCCAGGTATGCCCATGGGGACACTGGAATTTATCAATGTATGATGTATTTCTCAACTAAGTGCCAAAATTGGGGTTTTAAACCAGGTCTATTCCATTCTACACTGATTTTGTTGACCATGATGTTGCATATTTAATTTTTGAAAAGTGATCTCTAGATTATTCTAAACAAAATTTTGAAATTGTTTTGAATGTATATTTTAGAAAATAATATGTTGTAAATTTTTATTTCAAACTTTATATTTCTAATATTTAAAAAATATTTAATTTGATCCTTACAACAACTGTATAAAATAGCTAATCTTGTTTCATTTTACTGATGAATAGGATATAATATAGTAAATTAGGAGCAACAATGGCATCGAGATATAGATTTGCAACTAAACTGAAGTATTTTTCTTCAGTACTTTGTTATAATGTCTCCAATGAAAAGTAAATCCTTAAAATGCTGAAGTAATCATAAATTGTTAAATAAGTAAATAAAATCTCCAATAAAATCACAAATGCTACTAGTCTTGAGACTTAGTATGTAGAAACAAGAGCACTGAATCTATGACAGAAAATCAAAGGGTATCTCTGGAGAATGTGTTATAATATTAAATAAAAAACACAACTGTAGAAGCTTTTTCAATTAATGACTATTAAGGAAAGTCTCCTGAAATGCCTTCCAGACTAAAAAGTTGCAAAATGACATTTAATAACTTAACTGACAAAATTAATTTTATACTGGGGCAATCTCTATTGTGGGCAGATGTTCTGATGTTCTGATTTTATTATTAATAATATAGGGCTTTTTTCTTATTTTATTAACCATGCTGCTTGTTTTTCTTTTTCTCTTTCTTCAAAAATAACCCCCAAAATTCAAGAAGTTTGAAAGTGGCAGTTATCGGCACTTCGAAAAACATAAATCTCTCTCCTCTTTCCACAAGGTTTCTGGTGTTTTCATGAGATAATTGATTTTAAAATATGTCTAATAAGATTTCTAACTTAAGGACAACAAATGTTACTATGTTCATGAAGTTTCTTTATGTAATAAGTGGATTAAGAGGCGTATTAGGGAACAGGAACATCTTAGCGACAGTCCTCGAATCACACTATTTCAGAATTGTACTATTTCAAACACTGTAGCTAAAACACCTAAGAAAAAGCCACAGTTATTATTCATGAAACTCATTATTGTTCTGCCCTATTCAAAAATGTATATACAAAGGTACTTTTGAATAAATATGGTCTAGCTATTCTAGCTAATTCTTAAGCAATTATGATGACAAAGTTTTGTTCGTTGTTATAGTAGGGAAAAATAGGGCTACTTGCCTAGAACATCCAAGGGTTTCAGATTAATCTAGTTTTGAAACATGCAGCATGTACATTTTTGACCTAGATATAATAAAATAAATTTTTATAGAATGTTTAATCATGGGGAGACTTGTAAATTTCACAGTTTTCAATGGTCATTACAGACTTACACTTTTTCCTTGATTTCTTCTTAAAGATTAATTTCCTAGCTTTTGTTCTGTGCAAGTATTTTATTCAACTTTTCAGATTGCTCCCTAAGAAATACCTGAGTTTATTCTTAAATATATCTTTCATGATTCCAGGGCATTTTGAAATAATAATTCAAAGATACCCAAAGTATCTTAAATGAATTATTGAATTAAAAAAAAATTCAACAATGAAGACATATTTCTTATTATTTAAAACAAAAGTGAAATTAAACTTGTATTTTTAATTATTGTGGCAAAAATTAATGTTATGGTTAATTACATGTATCTGCCTACATGTTTACCTATAGTCACATGTTAGCCTGTATATATACATTTTATTCTATATTTATTAGCACAAAATTGTATTATCATTGGCTAGAAAAGATATATTGATAGCAATGGAGTATAGCTGGCAGATATGTCACAGTACTTGAAAGTGGGAATGTGAGTACTGAATACAATCAGTATTCAGAAGATACAGTATCAGAGGATACTTCAATATCAGAAGACCATTGACATTATACACCAGCATTATTCTTTTTCATTACTGCATTAACTTACAACTGACAATTCACTACATTTTGATAAGTGGTAAATGTGTTAGGTCTTTTAAAATGCCTGTCCTTTAGTATATGGTGTCACAACCTTTACTCATGATAAAGCACATAATGCTCTGATATTATTCTCCATAACACATTATTCATTTCTCACATATGAACTACTGGTATTCTGCACCTAGCTTTATAGTATTTGTCACTCGTGATGGCCATGTATGATTTTGCTGTTGAAAACAGTTTATAATAGATTCTACTTCTTTAAAAATAAATTCTTCTTTAAAAATAAAATTTTGCTACATTGTACTTTAATTATATTATTGTAAAAAAATTTTATACAGCATTTCTTTTCAAAATTTGAAATACTATTATTCAATGTGAACTTTTAATAAAGACAGTTAATATTTAGTGTTAATTTAGGGGCCCATCCACTATAGTGGTGCAAATTCAGTTCTATTCAGGTTGTGGTATTTGTCCTACTTGGATATCTGTGATGTGTCTTACAAAGTGCAGTGTAAGCTGTGAGGTGGAGGTAGACGGTCATGATCGAGAATGAAACGTAGTTTCTACACTTGAACACTTACAGGAAATCTATGATATTTGAGTCTGAAAAGGCAGCTGGCATTGAGGGAGGCAGCATTAGAGAGACTTCTAGGGAACTGCTAATGTTTTATTCCTTTACCTGTGTGTGTGTTATATCAGCGTTTTTACTATGTTGTACTACATTTGCAATATACCTACCATTTTTTTTATTTTTTGTATGTTATGCTTTAATAAAATATTAAATAAGATCAAAAATAACAAATACTTTACAAACAACACTAAAAGACTATTTCTATTCAAAGTAGGTAAAATAGAAAGAAGACTATCCCAAGAGTCTGTTAAGAGGAGATTTTGAAAGCAGAAATGCTTGACGTTATTAGGTCAATTGAGTTATAACTATATAATCTTTCTACATTTGGAATAAATTTATGACAATGCTAAATGATATTATATATAGTTTTTAGATTAAAAACTGTATAAAGGTAACAAATATATACTTTTATAATGTGCACTTATTGTATGCATAAGTGTTATACATTATTTTTACAAATAAAATAGTCTATAATTAATTTTATACAGTTCCTTGTGGATTGTTTTATGTAAAACAAAGATGCAATGTAAAATGTGATCCTTGAATCAATGAAATATTGTGCAAGCTCCTGTACAGTAGAACAAGCACTCTGAAGGTTGTGGATAGAAGTTTTAGCTGAACACCTGCAGACAATAAAGGCAAATCCATACCCATGATACTAGTCAATGCCAATCCATACAAATCACTTCTTCAAAAATGAAATGATCCCAATATCATTAACTTGTCCCCAAAAAACTGATCGGTCCTCTCAAATGCTAGTGCCAGAAGAGGAATTTCGCATTTGTCTCTATGGCTGTTGGAATAGGTGACCAGTAGTGGCTATCGCGAGATTGGCCTTGGTGATAAAATCTCATCCTGTGGTGGTCTATGCCTAGCTTCCATCTATGTCACCATGATCACATCATTCACACATCTATTATGCCAGAACTTAGCTAGCCAGTGTCAGTGGTTGGCAGATGTCAACCGGTTTAGTTACTTCATCTACTTGGTTATCTAGTGCCCTCTCTGTGGTTGATGCTATTTAGTTAGCGTTAACTCAAGGTTCAAGAGTCTTCACGTCTTGTGGACACTTCTATGAATCTGTCAATTGACTCTTCCAAAATCCTTTTTATCTCCAATTTAATCTTTCTTGATCAAGGCCACTGAGCAACCATCCCAGCTGCTATATGTCAGTGCATCTTGGTCCACTCTTCTTTCCGGACAATGTGAATGAATTTAATTGGGAGGATTTTCCTAACTTCTGTCCTTCAGGACTGCTACTGATTTTGGCTTTAGTGCAGCAGCAGTCTTGCACTACTCTGCATCACATGCTGAGCAAACATGTTTGTTAAGCTAACTTGGCCTTTTTCTCCTCCGTTACTTGGTCATAATATAACCCTAAGCCGAGGCAAAAGCCACAGTGTGATAGTGGTGGATGTCATGGGGGCTGTCTTCTTATACAGCTTACTTGTGTCATTGGTTCTGCTTCTGCCTGATTTTTTTTTTTTTTTAAGACAGAGTCTCACTCTGTTACCTGGGCTAGAGTGCCGTGTTGTCAGTGTAGCTCACAGCAGCCTTAAACGCTTGGGTTTAAGCCATCCTTGTGCCTCGGTCTCCCAAGTAGCTGAGACTACAGGCGCCCACCACCGTGCCCTGTTAATTTTTTCTATTTTTAGTAGAGATGGGATCTCACTCTTGCTCAAGTTGGTCTCGAACTTTTGAGCTCAAGCGTCCTCCCACCTTGACCTCTCAGAGTGCTAGGATTACAGGCATGAGCCACTGCATCTGGCCTTCTGCCTAATCTCAAATGCACTATTTTCAGCTTATTGTGGCCAGTCCTACATTTGACTTGCTGACTTTGACCAAATCCAGTTTACAACGGCCAGTTCTGATCACATGCTATATTATCACAAAGCTTTCTAGAAAAGAAAAAAAATTAGAAAATACTCTAAAATTCACTTGTCTGAGCCTATTTTTCTATATTATGAAAATATGATAAAGAAATATTACAGATCAATCTACTTATAAATACTGACTCAAAAAAATTGACAAGTGTTTTAGCAAATCAAATCCAAAATATATAATAATATATTATGGCTAGATTTGTATTTTGATGCCAAGCATTGGAGATTAAAGGCACAAACCATAAAAAGATGGATGAATTCGACTATATTAAAACTGATATTATACAGTTGTGAAAAGAAGTGCTAAAGAATTTATTTGCGTAGAATGTAAGCAACAGGGATTTAGTGAACAGGGTATACACACAACTCTTAAAAATTTATGATGTAAAGAAACTTCCCTTCTGCCAAATGGACAATATGAAGGACAGTTCAATAAATAGGAAATTCACATGAGTAACAAAATATGATCAAATACTCAACTTTACTAGGTAACAGAAAAATGCAATGGATAAATTTTAGACCCAGTTTATAAAAATAAAGTCAAAACTACCTCACAGAACATAGAATATCAGAAACCAACAGCAATTCTCACTTCTGTTGGCACTATGATTTGGTATTTTGAAGAGCATGTGAATAAGAATTTTGAAAAGTAGGTTTACAATATATGGTAGAGCCAAAAACATGCAAAGATATGAGGCAATAAATATCCTAGCAATTCCATTCTTCAGTGTAAATCCTAGGGCCTAGAGGAAATCTATTCTATGAAAACGGGATGATGTGCAATCCTTTTTATTATCGAATTGTTTTAATATCAAAAATTTGTAAAAGCCTAAATGTCCACCACTGGGACAATGCATAAATTAAGTATAATCATAAATGACAAATGAAAATTAATGATCCAGAGTTACGTGATGTGTGTATACATGGAGAGAATGAGAGAGTGCACCAGATGTAGAAGCTCTGTAGAAGTTAAAATATGCAAAAATAAACATTTTGAGATACATAAGCATACAGCACACTTAGTAAGAAAGTATCTGAAAGATAACAAATACTGGCAGTGATTTCTTTGGGTGGAGTAAGGCAAATCACGGGGAGGAAGAATAATACAACTATGGAAAACTATTGAACTGTATATTTTTAATAACTTTTTCATCATTATTTGGTGGATATTTTGGTGTTCTTTATATTATTTTTATACCTTTTTATACATCTACATTATTTTAGATACATTCTTTGGAAATCATCCAAATGGAAAAAAGAAATCCATCAATCACCCTTATTATATCCAATCTGTCAATCAAAGATTTTAGAATCGTGAAAATAGGATAGTTCTACATTTATATTTCCATTTCTCCCTAATCATTAATTCCAAATCCAGTACATATTAAATAAGTGGTCGTCATTCACTTGTTCTTCTTCTATTAAGTAAAAAACTGAGAAAGGGTATCTCTAGAGAGCAGTAAAACTCTTCTTGAGGAGGAAAACTATACCACATAACCATTGTCCATTACCTGTGAAGGACATCCTTATAAATTCAGGATTAAATGAGCTTTAAATATTGGGCAAGCAGAAGAACTTTGAGTGGAAATAAGGAGCTTGCTTACATTGAAAGCTTGGGTAATGTAATTGAAAACAGAAGGAAACTGGTTTATGTCTCCGCTCTATCAATTATCAGCTTTTGTAAACAAGGGGAAACTACCAACTTTGAAGTTCCCATTTTCTCATCTTTTTTGAAAATAGGAAAAAATTTATTTATCTTTTTAGATTATTATGGAGATTAAATGTATTAGAAGCAGAAACACTAAGTTCATAGTATTTCATAGATTCTTAAAAATAGTAGTTATTAGCATTAATTTTGATTCAGTTTAGAAATATCTACTATGTTGCTAAAGATTGTTTTAATGTACCATTTTAAAATATTGTCTTAAAATAGAAAATTACTTTATTCATCATAAAACACTGATTTTTCTGAAAATAATAGGGAAGAAATCATAGATATCTTGCATTGAGAAAAGAGTTAATTAACTTTTTTAGACTCACCTCAACCCATAATCCCAGTCTTTTCATGAGAAATCTCATAAGCAAATATGAATTTGGGGGCATGCTACAATGCACTTTTCCAGTATGCCTCAAAGCTGTCAAAGTGATCAAAAACAAGAGTGCCAAGAACTTAAGGAGACAGAACAAGTAAATTTAATATGGTATATTGGATGGATCCCTGAAACATAAAAAGGGCATTAAGTAAAAACTGAAGAAATCTAAATTAACTATGGACTTAATTAACACAGTTGTCTCTTGGTATATGCAGGGATGTCTTAGGACGGCCCAGGTGTACTCAAATCCATGCATACTCAAGCCCTGGCGTCAGCCCTGTGGAAACCAAATAGGAAAAGTACTCCAGTGTACATGGGTTTTGCAGCCCCTGAGTATTTCATTTTTGATCATATTTGGTTAAAAAATATCCACATATAAGAGGACATGGCAGTTCAAACCTGCATTAAGGGTCAATTGTAACATGTATCACTATCGGTTTATTAATTGTAACAATTGTGCTACACTAAGATAAGATGTTAATAATGGGGGGTATAGTGAGCAGAATGGGGTATGGGAACTCTATACTTTCTGCTCTACTTTTCTGTAAATCTTAAACTGTCTCTTAATATAACCTATTAAGAAGTTGAAAAAGATTTCTAGAGTATTCTTATATTATTTACCATGCATTCTTCCATACTTGCAATAACTAAGAAAAACATAGCTGTGTCTAATTTAAAGATTGGGAAATTGAGGGCAAAAACAATTTCTAGTTTCCTAATTTAAAGTTGACAGTGGAGAATGTACCCCAGTTTTCCTGAAAATTGCTTCAGAATTATTAGATCACTGGTTCTGAACAGAAGTTGAAAAAGATTTTGGGTAGGATTGAGGTGTGTGAATGAGTGTAAGTTTTACACACCATTTTTTATGTATACAAACGTTTTCCTTTGTACAGAGTCTACATCCTTCCTTCTAATCCCCAAAAGATTTTAGGTGGTACTTTGTGTGAACCATATGTCAAAACTCAGTTCTGGTTTTCTTAGCCAGATCTAAAAACTTATATTTAACTTTTCCACATTCAATCTGTTTTCCAATGCCTTTTATGGTCAGGTTTTTTAAGGACATATAGATATCAAAATCATCATGATCATCATAATCATCTTAATTACATGGAACACATATTGATCACTTATTTTGTAGTAGACACTCAACTACGTACTTATTACATGAGTTAACTCATGAAATCCTATAATAGTTCTGTGATGTAAATAACAGTTTTATCTCCATTTTAAAGATGAAAAAATTTGAGCTACAGACATTTATGTCATTTATCCTTGTTCTCACAGCCAAAGACATGATCAAAATTCAGGTTGAGAAAATAAAGTTCAGAGCCTAGTCATAACCACTGTGTTAGATACTACATAAGGGAAAAATTGGAAGGAAACATTAAAAAATGACAGTGAATGTTCATTACAGATAAGCTTTTTAATATTGTGATAAAACAACTTATTGCTTAAAGAGTACCTGTAATCCTAGCACTCTAGGAGCTGAGGCCGGTGGATTGTTTGAGCTCAGGAATTCAAGACCAGCCTGAGTAAGAAGAGCAAGACCTCATCTCTATTTAAAAAAAAAAAAAAAGAAGAAAAAAGAATAATAATAAAAAAGAATTAAAAAAAAATAAAAAATAACAAAAAAAAACCTTTTACTGTATTAGTAAACTATTTCAAAGCCTTTGGTGAATTATAATGATTTATTTAAGTTACTGGATGATACATAAAGTTTAAATTTGATGAAATTTAGGGATTATATTTACTTAATAATTCAACAGCTATTTATGGAATGCCTCACATCATTCAAGGATTATAAATTCAGAGGCAAACCACACAAATCACCATGAATTTGGATTTGATGTTCTATCATTACCATGGTGGTAGAAAAGAGTAAATGAAACCATGCTGCCTAAAGAATTTAACCATAACTTATTCTGTGGTCAATGATTATCTGTATTTGAATTATAAAAGAGACAATTTAAGGAAAGTTTAGGGACATAGTCATATAATTAAAATCTTTATAACTTTCATATACACTATGGATAATTCAATGGCTATGTCTTTCTTTGCTATTTACCTTTTGTTTTGTTTCTGTCCCTAACAGGCTTTTAATGAAAAAAAGCAAAGTGATGGTGTAATTTTACATAAGATTACATTGATTAACAAATTTAAGTTTAAATAACTCCTAGAAACTTAAACACTGTTCACTATTCCCTAGATTTTAAAAAAAAAGTCATTTGTTATGGGTAAAAACATAGTTCATATATTTATAAAATTGTATAAGTCATTACATTTTATATTAATAGTTTACATATATTTGGAATTAGTTAATATTTTCACGGCATATTTGGAATTAGTTCACTCACTAACTCTCAAAGAATGTATTCAAAAACTATTATAACCATCTTCTTCACCAATAGAATGTTGACTGGCACAATTATGTTAAATATTTTTTAAAATTATGAAATCCCAATTAACTGCTTATTATGAAAGTTTTCCTAGCTTTTGAATAGGAGCACAAATTTAGAAATTAAGCTTACAATTATGGTAAAATATTTATTTTTATAATACAGTTTTACCTTTACATAGCACAGCTTGAACTAATAATGTGGTTTTATTTTTACCCCACAATAAAAGATTTTATTATTGCACAAATCTTGGCAGTACCATTAAGATCTTTAAAGGAGTAAGTTTCTATTTCAAGAAAGTCTGAAAATAGGTTCACTATATTAAAGAATATATAAATATTTTTCTCATTGACACAAACCTTAGGTCTGAAACCTACTGAATCTTCTCTATCAGGTAGTTAGAAAAAAATTGGGATTATATTGTTTTGAAGGAAGTTTGAAATTAAGCACCTCCAGAAGATAATCTTTTGTTTGATACTTTAAAGCATTTTAGCCTTCTTTGAATAAATCTATGAAGTATGCAGAACAAAGATAAAAAAGGACTAAATTTGGGTGAAATCTGTTGTTTACATATTTAGATAACTACTTTTTAATTTTTACTTGCTTTTTAAAGGAGAGTTTAGATTTAAATAAGAAAAATTTTTCAGATATTGAAAGAAGAAATACGGACAAAGGAAAGCTAAATTTTACATTTAGACAAGTGTAGAAAAAGTGGACATTTTATTACTGCTAAAGATTTTCAAATTTTAAAGGACAAATTTAACTCAAATTCAAAGTTTATGAATAGTTCTTTTTGTTTGTTTTTTGAGACAGGATCTCTGCCACCCTAGGTAGAGTGCAGTGGTGTCATCAAAACTCACTATAACCTCAAATACCTGGCTCAAGCAATCTTCCCGCCTTAGCCTGCCGGTTAGCTGGGACTACAGGCATGTGTCACCATGCCCAGCTAATTTTTCTGTTTTTTTGCTTTTAAAAATAACATTATTCGTCTTTGATTTCACAATATATACATACTCATTACAGAAAATTTAAAAGCATTGAAAATTAAAAATAACAATTAAGTGAATCATAATAGTAGCTCTCAGAAATTACTACACTTTGATAATGTCTACTCTTTCAGTCTTTCTTCTATTCACATATCCTTTTATTATTTCCATAAATTGAGGTTAATTTCTTTTGTAATCTACCTTACTCACATCTCAATTTTGTCAATTGATTTGGGGAACATATCACTAAATACTTTTTTCACAAGCTGATTTTAAAGGCTATATAGTTTTTTCTCAAATTGTAAAGTTATTATTCATAGAATAAATAAATCTCTTCTTGCTAGAATGAAAGATTATTTATACTTTTTTCCTATTATAAAATATTGTAATAGATTATATAGAATCCTTCGTAAAACTCTTGACATAGAATGCATATAATTGTAAGCTAGATTAGGTAACCATTAAATTGCTGTTGTCAACAGTAATTGAAAGACTGTGGAATTGCCAGCTGAATTGAATTTAGCAATGTGATTCATTCTTATGCATTAAAGAATTGTGGCTAAAACTACCTGCTACACCTAGCTTCTATTTTCATAATGACCTTAAAAGACAAAAAGAGGAATTTTGACATTTTACATTACAATGACACTAATATTAGTGTAATATGTAATGCTCTTACATATTAATAAGTTGTGGGCTGTATACTGTTGTGTTTCAAATATTAAATAGATGTCTGCTTTTTTTTTGTATTTCTTTGTTTCAGAAATAAGATTTGTGCCAAGATTTTCCTTTCTTCAAAAGATGCCAAAATATTATATTTTAGCATACTCCTCTATAGAGCACAGCATTCATTACAACCATTTTGTCTCAAATATTAGAAGAAAGAGCATGTCTTTTTTATTATATTTACAAAATAGAACATCAAGTTATATATTTTAGGAGGGGCATTTATTCTTGAAACATATGAAGCAAAAGAAAAGGTTTTAGAGACGGTAAATATTTCCAGGTTGTTACGGATAACATATTTTTTCTTTTAAGTGTCTTTGTTCTTGTTTTTTCTTGGAATATACAGTGGATCTATAATCTATCTTTATTGAGAACAGATTTAGTGAAACAATTAATTTAAGATTTCTTACACTATCCATTTCAAACAATAGGGCCAAAGATTTTTTGTCTTTAAAATTGTGAAAAAATAGTAGATCCATTTAAAATTAACATGTTTAAATTTAGACACTTGGTGACACAATCAATACTTGCATCCAGTGTTTCAAGCTGTTATTCACAGACCTTTGTGCTCCAAGGCACGCTTGCAGTACTGAGGCCAAATTCCAAGAGAACATTGAGCCCATACTCTGACTCATACTCCCACGCGGTATAGCCCTTTTCAATGAAACCATAAATCTTTTATTGTCCCCAGGGACAAGTCATAATGGTGATTGATTTTATGAAGAGAAAAGAATTCTAGCTTTTATTAACGTATCACTAACATCTCCTTAAATGAGAGACAGTAGAGTCAGTTGCACCATCTGTCATTTTTACAACACTAAAATCAGATTGATCGAAGACAGAAATACAAAACTATGCTTGAAATAAGACATTAGATGAGAAGGCATACGTTTATATGTGCAATATTTTTTCTCCTCACCCTCTCATATGTACCAGACATTATAGTAGACATTGAGATTAAGAAAAACATTGTGATACAAAACAAGAAAAATGTAGACAGGAATTTATATCCAGTGACATAATGAGCCAGACCTCAGAGAACACAGGAGCATATACAAATTCATTGAGACCCTGAGAGAAAAAAAAATGCAGAGCCACTAAAATCCACGTGTGTGCACACACACGCATAAACACTCCCAGAAATGTGTACACGGTGATACACAGAATTTCTCTATTGTCTGCTCTCTGTTCTCTTCTCCTCTACGTACAACACCAATTGACAATGACAGAGAACACAGCAGCTGACCTTTCTTCACTCGTTTCCCCCACTGACAGCATCAATAATGAAAGAAGCGCCTATTTTGCACCTAAATCCCTCAAATAACCTTAGTGCTTTGAGGTAGGAAACGTGTTCTCTTTTTATGACAATTTTAGGTAATAAGGAAACGTCACTACATCAGTGTACCAGCCAAAGAGAAACAATTATCCTAAATTAAAAGGCAAAGAAAAATACACAAAAGAAAGACAAGGAGCTTCTACTTTGTATACCTCGCCTTTATCACATTTTCATTCTCTTTCCCTTTGTTGTTTGTGGTGTCCGGCTTCACCTTCCCACCTACAATTTTCCCCTGTAAGTGCATAAGTCTAACACAGAGCCTGAACTACAGTGGTTAAAAAGAAAATATACTGTGATGTTCAGTGGATGCATCCACATAATCTTGGAGTTGAAATGTCATTGTATTGGTTTTCACGTAGGCAAAATTGTAGTATTTTGTTTTCTATAATAATGTTCTTATATATAAAGGGATATAAAAAGTAACTTAATTTGTCTTCTACGTGAGAACATAGTGAACTTCAATTTCTTGCCAATATTACTAGAGAATATATTTTGGTAATTTAAGCACAGAAAAACAGGAATATAAATAATTCGAATGTGTGCTGGGAAAAACACCTTCTCTGTCCTAATTAAATATGTCAATTCTTCTTCAGCAAACTGAATGGTAGCTATGTTCATTTAAAAAATTAAAACAATGTAACATAAATGTGTGTTATCCAATATTATTTTAATATAATATGTTTTTTATTTCATATTTTAGCTTCTCTGGCACCAATTCATTTCTAATCAATGTGTTAAACAGGTTAAAAGTACTGAAAGTAATTTTTGAATAAGTATTATAACACTTATTCTTTTTTAAACCATTTCATCTCTTTTATTATTATTATTATTATTATTAATTTTGTGTTTCAGAGCTATGGTCTTCCTATGTTGCCCAGGCTGTTCTCACTCTCCTGGGCTAGGGTGATCCTTCTGCCTCGATCTCAGAGCAGCTGGACCTGCAGGCATGCGCCGCCATGCCAAGCCATCTTATCTCTTTTAATCAAATCTTCCTTCTCTTTTTAATGCTACTCTAAATTCAGCTGTCACCTTATTCTACACATTCTTCAATCCTTACTTGACAAATTCCACTTAATCAAAGACTTTCTTTGCTGTGCAGGATTGCACAGCAATCCTGGTGCTGTGCACCATTGAGAAACACTTGCTGTGCGCTCTTGTCAAAGTGCATGCGTTTTGAAAGCAGAGGCTTTTAAAATTGGTTTCTGTTTTCCACGTGGCACCAAACTACTGCCTTTCACAGAGCAGTCATGAAAACAAGAAGTGGCTCCTGAGTAGTCTCCCTTTCAAGATTCCCTTATTTCTAATTGATTAGGGGTGGATTATACAGAGAGCGGCCTTTCAAATTTACATACTTTAGTTTATTCTTTAATACTTATCCCTTGCTTTCCGTATGGCACTCAAAACTCTTTGGGTTTGAAACAAGGCATTAACAACATAGGCTTAGGTGACCTTTGAGACGTTTTCTTCTTGCCGTCTTGTCTGCTTCAGGTATCTATTGCTATGAAACAGAGTACTCCAAAACTTTATGACATAAAACAACCACTGTTTTAATAGGCTCACATTTGTGTGTGGCAATGTCAGGAATATGGGCAGTTTGTTTCTGCTCCATGGTGACCGGAGCCTCAGCTAACGTGCCTCAAACAACTGGAGATAGCTGATATGATTCCAATTTCTCCGTCTAGCTTTCAAACGATTTTCTCATCCTTTTTCATGTGATCCTGGCCCTGGAATGACTAGTTGACTTCCCACCTCACATGTGTGGCAACCAACCTGGGATGGCTGGACTACCTAGGAATAGTCAGGTATATGTCTCTTTTTCTGCCTCTGTCTCTGTGTCTCTTTCTCTTTCTAGCCTCCCACGTTGTCAGCCTGGGCTTCCTTTCTGCATGGCTACAGGAAGGTAGCAGGACCTCTTCCACACACACAAGGTGGCTGGCTTCCCTCGGAGTGAACATTTTAAGAGAACCGGATGAATCTGTAATGATGTTTATAGCCTAGCCTCAAAAATCACATAACGTTGCATCAGCTGCATTCTATTGGTCAGGAAATCAATAAGGCTGGTCCATCTTCAAAGAGAGGAGAATTAGGTTTACCCTCTCAGAAGAAGGAGAAACAACATATCTGTAGCCATGTTTAATGTAGCACAATGTTTTTTGTTTTTTCTTCTGCGATATAGAATTGGAAACTATGTGTGATTCCTAGAACTTGCCTTGTTCTTTTATACGCTACAGCCTTTAGATATATTATTGGTGCTGTCTGTCAAAGGTTTCCCGATCCTTTGCTAATATGGATAGGTCTGTTCCATCCTTTCCGACTCAAAACCCTTAAGACTTTTCTGAATTATTACCTCTTTTTAATCTGGATGAGGCATCCATTTCATGGATCCCCACAGCATTTTACTATAATTCATGTATGCTTATAATATAATTATTTCTACGATGTCCTCACTACACTGTGAACTTGTGGGTCGAAACTGTATTGTTAGCATCTGTGATAACCATGCAGGGGCTCCTCTCTGATATACCTTCCGGAAAGAACCTGCTGTGTAGTTAATAGAAAGCTTTCAGCTGCTGTAACTTTGGGATCCACTGCGGCAAACTTCCATGCCAAATCCCTAGGGCTGCTCTTTGCCAGTGACTGATCACAGTGGGTATGAGAGCCAGGCTATTGCTGCCTGAACAAGATTCCTCTAATGGGCATTCTTAGTTCTGAGGCTCCCTATCAGCCTTTCTGAGATTTTTTTTTTCCCCGGAACTATTCTGCATTCTGATTCTTTTCCTATTCAATTTTCCTTTTTTATTTTTTTTCTGGTTCTTTCACAGGTATGAGACCTGTATCACAGATTGAAAGTTCTCTCGACCTTCTGTTTCCTTTCTCCTTCATCTTTCCTTGTTTCTCCCATGCATTTCTTGTCCTTCTGATTCCATCTGGCCGTCCGAGTCTCCGAGGAGCAGAACTGTATCCTAGTTCCCAATACTGTTCAATAAATGCTAGCAATAAAAATGGACAAATGATTGAGTACACACAGATAAAACTGTGTTTCCCCTGCACCATCTGCATGATACCCAGTCTGAGGAAGCACCCTGATATCCTAAACCACAGGGAAGTTGACACAGATAATATGCTCAGATCATTTTTTTACATTTGTGCTATATTTGTAAGCAAAGCTTCTAGCTTTATATCATATATATTTAAATTTATTTTGAATTTACATTTGCCTCCTGCAAACCTTTCTCTTTAAGACAGATAATAAAATGATAAATGACACCCTTCATGATAGTTTATAATTTATAATTAAGTTAATATTTTGGGTAGATATGTATTCTTTTAAAACAGCAGCTAAGTGCATCTTCCATTTTATTTATATAAATTTGTAATTTTTCAACAAATTTTGACAATGAGAAAAGGCATTTTCATAAGTAATACAATATATTCTTTCACTAACTCATATCAGCAAAAAATATTACCATTAGCAGTCAGAAATATCAGATTGTGAAAAAATAATGGTCCTTATTTTGTAAGATAAATTGTACACTTTTTTCTTCCATGTACATTTTACTTCCATATCAAAATGAATTTTATTTCTAAATATAATCTTAATAAAAGATTTTGTGTATTTATCATTTGGGTTGCTGAAGTAAGTGATATGTCATATCTGTTATATATTTCTACTCAGAATTAAAAATAGTCATTCAGCATCTTCTGTGGAAACTTTGCCTGAAGAGACAACATTATTGATATTCTCTTTACAGGTATTTATTTTATTAACTATATTTAAAAACTTTCTGTAAACTTTATGTATGTCCTTTTACATCAATTTCATTTCCTTCCACTATGATAAAATATGAAACGTTACAGAGAAGAAGCTATGATAGGGTAAAAATAAGAGGTTGAGAGATATAGATAAAAATCTGACATAATCCTAGGAAAATATGTTGTTTAAAGATTCAAAATAATTATTTAAAAATATCCTTTATATTTATTTTACCTCTCCTGATAGGTGAAATTAGATCTTAAAAACAGCTTCTTCATTATTCTTCTACAGTAGTGGGAATTCTTATCTACCTCCCTTTTGTCTTTTTACATGAACCAACTGTCTTGACTTGGAGTGACCCAAATTTAGACGAAAGAAACTTTTGGCTCGTGCCATTTCTGGCACTGTAGTCTTCGACAGTTCAGATGATTCCTTGGCCCACCGTCCTCTTCTCCCTTCTCCACGACTTCCTCCCAAGCTGAATGATTTCTGGGTTAAATTAATATGAACTAAAGTTAAATGTATGGTGAGAAAAAATAAGACAATTAGACACACTTTGAGCTGCTGTAAATCTGTTGATTGATGGTTTAAATGGTTTAAATATTATTATATTCCTAATTTTTCCATTGCATCTTCATTTTTAGTTTTTTCCTCTCCTTATTTTTCCTACAATTTGATTTTTCAGTTTGCTTTTGACATTTCAATCTTTGTAGTTTTCAAAATATTTAAAATTTGTTGTGCCATCCTCTTTTGATTAGTATCTAGAATTCTTAAGAGGCCGTGCTGAATAAATTTGAAATGTAAAGAGAAAAAATGACAACGTACTTACGTTGACCAACTCTTGAGACTATTAACTAATAAATCAGACTGGGACATATTTAGAGAAATTGAATAGACATTTCTTTGAAGACAACACTTTCAAAAAAAATTGTAGCATGTTTAAAGTGTTTCGTGTGTAGAATTGATTCCCCTCCCCTTTTAATTTTTATAATTCCAAGGTTGGTTGACACAAGGGCTACAAGATATGTCTTATACTTCCTGTAGTGTTGGAGCTTTGCTCATTCCCTGCAAGAAAGTGACTTCTACTTTGATTTTGTGTGAAGTTCACATTTTCTTCTCTGCTCTAAGTAGTTGTGTGTGTGTGTCATGCACGTCCACACATGTATGTGTGTGTGTTGATGACCAAAGATACACTAGATTAAAATTTCAACATCTGTGATACTCTTTCAACATGGTTCCTGTAAATTTTTCCCCTTATTTTGTATATGATGGGATCCAATATAATGTTGTTATAAGAGGAAGAATAAATTTTTTATTACTAAGAAAGTCTCCCTAATAGTAAGGAAAAAAAAACACAGAGATTTTAATTTTTTGTAACCAGAAAATAAACATTTAATGGTCTTTATACTTTGATTTTGATTTTATGTTAGAGAATATTTTGGAGGAAAAACATTTAAAAAATGAGAATAGTTGAAATATCTTACTCCATACCTTTTTCACTAGTGAACATTTAACATAAATCCAATTTGTGAAAAAATCCAGTATTTTATTGTTAAAAGGCCTAACAGTTTGTCTTAGAAGATTCAAAATCACCTGGGAAAAACTAAATGTAATAGTTTAGGATGTGTAGCTAGCTCTACCAACTGAAAGACATCATTTCATGATGTGTATGTGTGTGTGTAAATCACGTGTAATATATATATATATAATGTAATATATATGTATAAACTCTGAGAAAAATTGGAGAAAATTTTTTAAACTCAACTGATCTGTAGCTTACCTGGTTCTGTGAATATGCAGCTTAGTGAAAATTTGCTTACATCAGTTTGCTTAGTGATTGAATGACTTATAACAGTAAGCAGTGTATCAATTTTCCTTTTAACTAAATTCTCATACAAACAGATATGTTAAGGGAGGAACTTCTAAATCTTTGTATAGAAACAGCATGTATTGGAGAAATTTTTGAAGAAGAGAGGGAGGAAAAAACAAGTTTCAGTCAAGAAGAGAAAGTCAACATAAGACTTTATGAAAGTACAATGACATTTGATTATAGCTTATATATTTACCAGAAATAACTATGTGTTTAAAAAAAATAAGATCACAATCCCAATGTCATTTGGGAGAGGTACATGGCACCAGATATTTCTGGTTTGTGCAATCTCAACATTCTGATAGCCGGTGGCTTTGAGGAAAAAGCAGATTTCTTCAATTAAACCTGAATTTAGATCCTACCTCTTTTCCCTAGAAGGTGTGTGATTTGACCTCTTGGAATGTCAGTTTTGTTATCCATAAAATACCCTTAGTAATTTTTTCAGACAGGTGTTAATAATTAAGTACTGGTAGAGGTCCTGACACATTAAGTAGATTAGTTCATTAAATATTACTTCTTTTCACCATTTTTATGGAAAATTATGATTCTGTATATGTGCGTGTAATATATACGTGCACATGCACACACACGAACACCCTGGTTTCTTTGGGATTACAGGTTCCAGAGATCTCCCTGCTGTGCATTTCAAATGAAGTTTCATGCATCCTCTTCTGACCATAATTGCCTGTTTATTCTGGAAAAAAAAGTGATATCTCAATCCTGTTAGATTGACATGAAAGAAAAGTTCTCTAAACACAACTTTTGATCTGTTGTGTTATTCCATCTCAGGTTTATACATTGTTTTCTTCTGATTCATTTATGGTAGCATAATTGATATAAATTAATCTGTATTTTGATATTTGCAATCCTGCAATGGAAATTTTTCTCCCTCTGTGGTTTAGACAAATCACGTTCTTAAGCTCTAACTTTTGAGGGAAGTGGCTGTAATAAGATCTTGGATCCTGGCACTAGCTTTGAATCATGTTAAAACCTTACTGAACATCTGGCAAAAAGGAAAATTTGGTAAATGAATAAATACACAAATAAAAAATGAATAATGTCAATTTGCTGTTTTAGAACATTTAATTTTAGCTTTGCATTACTGAAAAATCTTTTGATAGTTTTAGTTGTTTCAGAAAATGTAAACAACATTGGTTAAAAGTAAAATTATGGCCGGTAATTTTCTTAGTATAATAAACATTTTTTATGAAGAAAAACATAAATTACATGAAAATTTAAAGGACAGTAAATATAGAAAATATATACAATGATTAGAGGGATGTTAAGTAAAAAAAAAACAATATGAGAACTTAATCAGATATCTCAGTGATTACTTAGTTTTCCTTAATCTGTTTTTCATCCTTATTTTTTTGGAAAAATAATAGCATGTAGATTACTTTACAGTCTTCATTAAAGGAACTTGTAATATGATCATAAGACTATTGGATATAATTAAATTAAATGACAGAAGAAATCATCAGGGATATAGTAAAGATACCTATATCTTTAAGTTTTTTTCTTCCTTAATGTTGGCTTTCTTGATTAGAACAGCAGGGGTTTCCACAAAGAATGATTTGAGGCTTATTAGCGTAAATTACATGCTACATTCAGATTACTTTCAAAAACAAAGTAATGAATATCATTATTCTTAGCCTTTACTTGCAAAGTTGTCTATTACATCTTTTTTTTGAAAGTTGTAATAACTTGTAATAATAAACCTTTCACTGTTCATCAATTAACAAATATTTATCAGGTACCCATTCTGTGTAAGGCCCTGTGCAAAATCCTAGGTAGGCATACAAAAAATTAATAAATAAGGTAAATTCCATTTCATTAATGGGTTTTGGCCTACTATAGGCAGTTGGACGTCACATGTTATCACAGAAAAAACTGAATACAAGCTTTATATAACCATAGTGGCAATTCCATAGATGTCATATTTAGATTTTTAAATATAATACAAAATTCTGTAGGTCTGAAAATTTGGAGCTTAATTCTTGGACTTCTACATAAATTACTAAGCATGATTTAGCCGATTCATGAGTTGCAATAATAAGATAATTCAGTTCAAATTTCATATGTCATTTGGTCTATGGAATAAATTTGTGGATTAAGTTGTTCCAGGAAAGTCTGTCCTGTGTATTAATATTTAACCTCTCCAAGTCTCAGTTTCCTGTTTTACAGAAAGAGTAATGATAGAACCTAAACTCAAAGAATTGTGAAGATTTAAAAAGTTAACATCTGTAAGGAATATACAACAGTACCTGGGCCATAATTAGCACTAAATATGTTTGCTTTTGTTATGCAACATATGAAAAAAATCTTCCCGAGTTATTGAAATTATCATTTGAAAATTATGCATGTTAAAATATGTTAGTAACAAAGTATTTAAAAATTAAGATATGTAATGAGAAAACTCTAAATATCTTCATTTAGTCTTTACAAGGTCAAATTCTTTCTGAAAAGTGACACAATTGAAAATGAGCTTTGAAAAGAAAATTTTATTTAATGACCACTGTGGGAAACATTATTGAATACCAGTTTGTATATAATGCTTGAAGTTGTATGAATTACAAGAGAATGTTTCAATTTATTTGGACGCATCTTATAAAAGCATTTTATTTCCTTTTGAGATACTGCCTGAAGATGGTTTACGTATAATTTTGAAAAATTTTATCAACATGAAGTATACGTTCGATTAAAATATGAGAGCATTACAATGAACTTAAGACGATTACGTAGCGGATGTTCTAGACACGATGATGAGGAGGAGGATAACGATTACAATGACAATGATAACAGGATGATACTGATATAGAGACCATAATTAATTCCATTTTGATGCGAAGGAAACTGATGCATTTCAGGTTTCTAGTTAGGGTTACTGTGGATGATAGGAATAAAAATTGTCTGTTACTTCAGAAACACTTGATTAATATTTATTATGAATTAGATTTTAAAGGAAATGAGATACCAAATAAATAAAAATGGAAACAACAGTGCGCACTTTAAATGAAAGAGGAAGGAAGGAAGGAAGAGCTTTCCTGTTTCTAACATGAGCATCCTTATCTATGAAAATGTCTTTATCCTGGCAGGGAGGGTGTGATTCCAGTAAATCTGTACCTTTACAGGAAATACTTATTTGATAAGGACAACAGTTCTACCAATAACTATTCGAATAAAACTGGTAAAAGTATTGTGGCTTAACCTAGAGACTTTTAGCTATGGTGTTGAATCCTAGGGTACAAGGTAGAAAGAGGGACACCCATGATCCTGTAGAGTGACATGACAGGGCGTTGAACTGTGACGCTCTTGACGAGGAGTATTATCGGATCCCAGATAAGCATTTCTCAGACCATGATTTTATGCAATGTTTTCTCGTTTTGAATTCCAGTGTTAATACTTCATTCAAGTGTGATTTGATAATTATTATGCCTTGAGGCCTCTGGTTTTCTTAAAACCCACATAAGTTTAACTTGTATTTAAAGTGAGAATCACATCTCTTAAAGATAGAACAAACAGGAAAATAAAACACAAATATGTGGCATCTTCACATCTGCTGAAGGTCAGTGATGTCACCGGTGTAGAATCTCTGAAAGTTTATTTTAATAAATATCATTTTATTACTGGATAAGGAGAGATGCCAAGAATAATAAAAACACCTAGTGATTATTAATGGTAGGTATTAAGTATTGGTATGTGGCCATGTAGCAAATAATTTAAGCAAGGGCAAAAATAATGGCACGCAATTTGGTTAATCATAAAATTATTCAGAAAACCTATATTCCTCTCATAGGCAGAGTCATATTAGGGATATCTATTACCATCTAAGATTTCTTGAGATATTTTGCTATCCTTCTCTTTCCTAGTTTTACCTTGTAGTCTGGCTGCGTTGGGACCAATGAAGTTATTTGTTTTAATAACAATTTCTACTCTCTGTTAATAATATTTTTTTTCCAGAAATGGTCTGAAACCTAACCTAAAAAACGGTGCAAATTCTGTACCATCAAAAGAAAAACATCTGAGAGTTTGGGTTTAGATGATAAGGATAGTCAGCAGCCCCTGGGAAAGGACAGGACAGAAAAAAATTCCTTTTTATAAAAAATAACAGCCGTAACTTTAGAGTGATCATCAGCTTATGACAATGAGGAAGGATGATGTCCATGAAGGCTCATGGCTGCAAAGAGAGACTCAGTTTTGATTCAAGGGCAATGGATACATGGAGGTAAAAGTTGAAATTGTGTTGAAACAAACTACAATTTCAGTGGATTTTAAAAAATGGAGAGAAGCTGACATATTTTGCGTTAGATAAGTTTAATTCAGCCTCAAAGTTAGAGATTCAAGCCTGGATATTTAAAAATGGAAAGCAGTGAAAATATAAATATCTGGTGTTGCCAATGTCGGATTTCTTCACCATAATTTCTCTCCAGGCAAAAGAGGAAGGAAGTGAATGAGACGTGCTTTTTCCAAATGCTTGTGTGTTTCTATCGTTTGTGAGCTCAAGAAGATTCTGACTGGTTAAGAAAAACGCCAAGAAAAGTAGATGTACAAATGCTGCTGATATTTGCATATTTTAATATATAATTATTCAGCAAAGAAATTCAAGGTCCTCCAAATTTAAAGATAGAAACACTTTCAAATATGTATTGAAAGAATCCTTTGAGCTAGAGCAGGGCAAATTTGGTGTTTTAAAGTTCTTAATTTATTTCTTGACATATACTTGAATATGAAATAAATATGTCCATTAGGCATCCTTGAAATCTCAGGAAAGATTGGTGAAACATAGAATCAACTGAAGTGCAGTATATATTTTTAGTGTGGATCATGTATCTCTATAACATGCACATGAACTCTGTTGTTTTCAGTTTATCTGTGTAGGAAGACAAAAAAATAATGCAAACAATATACAAAAACAATGCTGAGATTCCAAATATTTGGCTGCATTACATTTTAGTCTCTTGGGCATAAGGTAAATGATATGTAATGCATGGTCTAATAAATTTTAGCATCAACGCTTTTTGAAGATGACAGTTTATATTTAGGTATATTTCTGAATACTGTATAAATAGATATTAATTTGTTGTGAAGAATTAAGAAAAATTATCCAAATTTTAGAAATGAAGCAAAAAAGAATACAATATTCTTTCATTATTACCCTGGAGCATATTTCAATAGTTCTACTCCAGGATTATTTAATTCTCTTGGACAATGTATTTACTTTCACTTTTCTTTCTTCTGATGGATTATTTCCCAGACACTGTGAAGTTAAATGTTAACTTGTAGATCTCTGCCTAGTAGAAAAGTTGATCCCACAGGTTACGGTTTTGTTGCCCTGCAAACTATTATCCAGTTCTGCACCTAATCTAGTAATCTTATTCTCACATAAATTTTAAAATTCCTATAAATATCCAGTTACTTAGAGGTAAAGAAAGTATCTTTACAATCTTACTGTTTCTGTCGCTATTGATCTTTTATTAATATTTCACTTGTGTATATTCTACATGTATATCAAGATCATGTTTTCACTTTTTGAAAATCTACTTTGACAGGAGTAGATTTGGTCCATGACTGACAAAGAAGAAGATGTGTACGAATTGGTAATCTTAATGTCCTGAAATTATTAAAAAAAAAAAAAATCATGATTCCCAAATGGTGGTTTATTCTGTTTTCCTGAAGCCTCATGATCAATCGTGAGTCTAGTAATGACAGGAAGAACATAAACTGACATCGTTCCCTTCAGTAGAATTCCAGTGTATATTCTTCCTGTCATAGGATGTTGTGGAGCAGGGGTCTGAAGGATGTTGTATCCTGCTAGAAGAGCTGTAGAGAACCTGATATGCAGGAATTGTTCAGCCAAATACCTCTTCCCACCCTGACACCAATCTGTCAAAGACTACAAGAGTCTAGCCGTGACCTCCTACCCTATCAGAACTACCGACTAGCTTCAGGAGCAGCCAGAAGATAAAACTACTTTATCAAATCTCTCTGGGTTTATATTCTTCCTTAATTACATTCGACTTTAGAAAGTCTAAAAATACTAAAAGAATAGTGTCAATAAATGACTAGTCTCCCACTTCAACAACTATTTTCTTTTATTCACCTTTGAACCCATAGCATCTATCACAGTACATAGAGGGCAAAAGAACATATTTGCTGAATAAATAAATGAATAAAAATTCTGCACCACGTTTGAACTAATGAGGACATTGAGTGTACCTACTCCTAATTATGAAAAAAAAAAGGCAGAAAGGACCGTCATGCAAGTTTCACCAGGTACTAAAGTTTAGAGGAGAAGACATACACTTCGCAGACAGGAAGCTTTAAATTTAAATATGGCCTTGCCACTTACTAGCTGAGTCAACATGAGCAGCTGCATCAATGCTTCTGAAACTATTTCCTAATATGAGATATTTAAGAAATTACTTTGTACACATAAATATATGTTATGTGTCTCAGGTAGTCCTAGTCCTTGAGTTATGTAATAGGTGTTCTATAGATTCTCCTTTTACCACTTTAAGATAAATAATAAATTTGCAAATTATAAATAGCCATGTGCAACTGTTATTCACGATATTTGATTTTTCATTAAATTTTAGTATATATTCTTATTTGATAAAGTTCCAAAACAGAATTGCAAGAACACAGACCTTTAATTTGATCAAAAACATATCTGTTTATTTACTTCTTCATATTCACTGAAAGCCTCCAAAAATTTTTCTGTTACTTTTTCTTCCTAGATATAAACATTTTTCTCTCAAGATGCTAATCATTTTAAGGGATCTCTTCTACAGCTCTCTATATAAACACTTTATGAAATGCCATTACTTACTCTATTAATTAACATACATAAGATTAATCAGGTATTGTCATATTTTGCAAAATAATGCCTGTATTTAGTAGTTTCTCATTTACGTGAATGTGAGAATGATCTGGCAATCTGGTCACAGCATCTGTTACTCACTTACAAGCCAGAAATGATTCCTGTGGATTTTGGTATCTTTAGTCTTTGCCACAGGTGTTGCTGTTCTTTCTTATCAGGGTAAGATTTTCTTAATGAAGGATATTCAGAAGGTCATATTTGGGTGGTAAGAAATGAAAGGCAATCATGTTGCTTGCAGAAAAAAAAATGTGGTTTTTGGAATTTGTTACTAATTACGATGTCTTGGGATTCTGCTTCCAGAGATTATTTTTCTTTTATCTTTCATTTTTTTTTCTTAAGATGGTACTAACACATTGGTAAATATCTCTCTAGGGTATTTTAATATGTAGCCTTAAGTTAGAGCCACTTATGTAAAACATTACCCATCGTTTTTATTGTGAAAGACACATCTGAAGGGAACTGTTTTCCAGCTAATAAATTCAAGCTGATTTGATGTTAGAAAGATAACACTTGGTTCTAATTTGTCCTCAGTCTACTTTTGTTTTCTGCTTGCACACCAATGGACCTTAATATTAGCATTAACAAATGCATCTATTGAAAGAAAATTTGTCACCACCTCTCTTTCTCAGATTTGTGAGCAAATTATAATTTAATAGATTTAAAAATAGCTAAAATCCCTCCATTTAACAACTAATAGACACACATTATTGTTGAGACGAATATCAAATCGTTCACCTGTATTTCCATTTTTAAATCCAACTGTGCTTTTAAAAAAAAGCCTCTACTTTGCAGAAGTTCCAATTTTGATAGTGCAGATACTTCCACTACAGCTGATAACAAGCTACCAGCATGGCATCACTGAATGTGTAGGTGAAAATAATGCACAAACTATTGAAAACTGTAAGAGCCTGCAGCTCCACCACCAGACCTACAACCAATTTGTATAGAATTATATTCTAAAAGAAACATGTTTACTTCTTCCATGCATGGAATTGAATTAAACAGTTTTGGCTAGCTTAAAATAATTAATTTTCCAGAGATAGTCTACAAAGAAAATTTGGATGATGTTGAGGCCCCTAAAAAGCTAATCATTGGGAACAGTTTCCGACTTCCTTACACTTTATTCTATTAATTCAGGGCCCTATGCTGATAATTAGTATTGTTTAGAGCAGCATAATTTAGTTCAATATAAAAAGGTGTATTCACCCATAAATGTCTAATAATTCAAAGAATCAGGACAAATCGTGGAATCAGGATAAATCCTCGCTTATGATTTGGCTCATATCTCATACTAATGATGGCACATACATGCACACGAGGGTAAAATTTGGTTCAGATGTCATAGTAACCAAGCCACATACACACATACAAGAGGAAATAGTTATTGCTCATATATGAAGGTTTCTTGGGCAAGAATGGCAGGACTTGCAACTGAGTTCAAAATTAGCTTGAGAGGAGTGGGAAAGAAGAATGACTTATTTTATGAATGGTAGTCAGGGAATAGTATAGGGATGAGGGATGCACATGATTTGAACTTCTAGCCCATACCAAATATAGGGATTAGGGTTCTAAACTGATGACCGTGACACATAAAAATATGGAATCAGACTCTTTACCATAAAAGAGAATGTCATTATTATATACAAATGATGGAATAAGATGAATTAGATTGAAAGAGATAAAAAGTCATGAGACATGTTTATTTTAATAGAGATGACTTTACCTGTTATATTCCTATTGAAGTCACAAAGGAGAGGCCAGTTTATGTTTGGAGATTCTCTGAACAATATTGTTTGTCAGTTTTAAAGTTGATTGATTTATTCATATCAATCATTTGAATAATTCCCTGAGGAACATTATTAACATAGAAAATCCGTAATGGAAAACTCAAACCCCTTTATCTTTAATAATGAATACTGAATCCCCAGCATAGTTTTAGGGGCTGTGGTTATCACAAATATGTATAGGCTTTTCACATAGATAATACATACCTTAATGCTTAGAAGACAGTAGTCACAAAGGGAGACCAGGTAGGTGTCAATGTTACTAAAAAACAGCAGGAGGAGTTATAAGATCAACCTTGGTATCTGTTTCTGTATCCCTACAAGTAAAATGATTCAAAAATGCATCCATTGAAAGAACATTTATCACTGTATCTTTTACATGGATTTGTGAATAAACTATAATTGAATAGATTTTAAAATAGCTCAAGCACTCCAGTTAGCAGCTAGTTGAGACCAATATTAGCATAGTTTGCTCTCTCTTCAGTCCTCCAAAATGCCATTAACTCCTTTTGGCACTTGTTAAGCTCTAAGAAGCATATCATTTTTTTTTTTTTGAGACAGAGTCTCACTCTGTTGCCCTGGCTAGAGTGAGTGACGTGGCATCAGCCTAGCTCACAGTAACCTCAAACTCCTGGGCTCAAGCGATCCTACTGCCTCAGCCTCCCGAGTAGCTGGGACTACAGGCATGAGCCACCATGCTCAGCTAATTTTTTCTATATATTTTTAGTTGTCCAGATAATTTCTTTCTATTTTTTTAGTAGAGACGGGATCTCACTCTTGCTCAGGCTGATCTCAAACTCCTGAGCTCAAACAATCCTCCTGCCTTAGCCTCCCAGAGTGCTAGGATTACAGGCGTAAGCCACCGCGCCCGGCCTAAGAAGTGTATCTTGCTTGTATAAAGAAGCAAATTGGCTATTTCACTGTTGGAAGAAAAAAATCTATTATCCGAATAACAAATATTTTATTTTGATTTTCTTCAATGAAGGATGAACTTTAAAAAATACATTAACAGTAGTTGAAGAATTGTTAGCATGCCAACATATTGAATTCAAGTCATATATAAAAGCAAATTTTTTGTTTTATTTTTCTTTTTTTCTTTCTCCTTATAAATTTGATTGAATAAAAGAGAAAATTCAGATATGTTCTTATTTTCATATTGTTATGGGTTGAATAGTGTCCCTGCCAAATTCATTATGTTGAAGTTTTTACCACCTGTATCTCCAAAATCATCTTATTTGGAATAAGTTATTAAAGATGTAATTAGTTATTAAGATGAAGTTATATTGGAGTAGGGAGGGTCCCTAAGCCGTAAAACTGGAGTCTTTATAAAAAAGGGTAATTTAGACCTAGGCACCTCATAGGAAGAATGCTCTGTGAAAATGAAAGCTGAAGTCAGGATAATGTATCATCTATAAGCCAAGGAATATCAAAAACCACCAACAAACCACCAAAATCTGGTAAAGGGGCATGGAGCTGATTCTTTGTTACAGCCTTCAGAAGGAACCAGCCCTGCTGACAACCTGATCTTGAATTTCTAGCCTCCAGAACTGTGAGACAAAACATTTCTCTGGTTCTAAGCCACCCAATTTGCCGTACTTTGTTACGGCAGTCCCAGGAAACTAATACACACATGCACAATGTCATTTTAGAATGAATCTATCCTATCTTCAATTGTGTTCTGCTTCAAATTTTAACTTGTAGAAAAATTCCTTTTTAGCTCCTTCGGCTCAATTGAAGCACAAACAGATCAAAATAAAATCGAAACCTGTATTAATTAAACCATTTATGCTAATTCAAGCAGTGCTTGCCAGTGGCAGTATTTATTCTACATACACCATAAAACCAGGTAGATAATGCATAGGCAAGTGTTACAAACTTGTCCTGCCACTTCGTGTGCCAAAAATATAACCTAGCAGCAGTAACAGAAGATTTTTAGCAATATGTAATTGATTTGAATTATACGGCTTTTGTAGCTTAATACCTAATTTGAGAAGTTGTAAGTCCTTTCCTTGGAACTCTACAAGTATTCCCTTATGAAACTTTAATTAGAAAATGGCAAGTTAGAAAAAATTTAGTGACAGGTTTTAATGACACAGTCACAATTATAGATTATAAACCTGATTGTGTTGAGTGTGGTAGTTTGTCAAAGAGCCTGAATCAATAATAACAGAGTAGTGGAAAAATGTGTTTGAGTAGAAGATGAGAACACAGTGCTAGATGGAAAGCACTCATGTATGACATGATTTTGTATTTTAGGGCGAATACCACAGTAAGATGTGCTAAAAGCAAATATTGAAAAAGGACCTTACCAAATATTGAAGAAGCAGAAGTAAATATTAATTATCATATTCCAGGGCCAGTTAAAAATTAAATGACAAGGGAAAAATAAATTACTATGTAAGTATTTGATTAAAGATGCTAATAATATTTTGAGATTTGTCATCCATTAAATCCATAAAGATTTATCAAACATATCCTGTTTCCTAAGTATTGGAAGTACGCAGATGAATGTGTCTTAAATTTCATAATGCTAATTTTTATAAAAATAGATGAATAAATTAAAACCATATTAATTATCTTTCATAAGTCAATGCTTAGAAAGTTTAATAGCTAATTTATTAGTTGAATACAACCACTGTCTTGTCGATTAGTAGCAAAAATATATGTCAATCCAGAACCATTCATTACAACTTAGTAGTACCATTAAGTGAGGACACTGAATATCTGAGAAGGAAATAATTCTAAATAAATTGCACATGAAATTAGGTTGATAATAAATTTAAAATTCACATTCATTGATCCTGACAGTTCTCAATCTAAAGACTCGTTTTCATGAAATAGAGTCTTCTCAGGATGATTAGCTGTTTTGCAAAATGCTGTCAATCACGCAAGTGCTGAAGGTCTCCCCTCCAGTTTGCTTTTCTCTCTGATTTCCTGAGCTGCTTGCTGTCACCACATTATTGATTGCACCTAATTCTGCAGCGATGAATAGTGAAATTATGAGGACAAATGTAGGAGCTACTTCGCTTCCATAATACAAAACTATTTTAAAAGAGCAAGCTATATTCCTGAATGTATTTTAATTCAGGAAAAATTATATTGTCTGCCAAATTGTAAAGGTTGTGTTTCTTTGGGTTTTGGAAGTTTAGACAGGTTTGACATTTTTTAATATGTCATAAATAAAAAGTCATTTAATTTACAATAAGAAATACATGGAAGCCAAAAGTAGACTTCCTTATGGGCCATTTTGTTTTAAATTGAAGGATATTACAATGCATATTTTGATAACATATGATTTAATATGATAGATGAACAACTTAAAGTCTTTAATAGATTAATATATAAGCCTGAACCTTGAATAAATGTTTGTTCTCAGATTATTATCTGTCTCGTGACTTTTTCTAATATGAAAATTATGCTGAGACTAACTTACCTAGGAAGTGAAACATATCTTCACTCATTGTTCATAGATGAGATAGTTGGCTTCAGGGTTTATAATAAACATATTTTTGTAAAATCCATTTATGTGTCAGAATTTTGAAATATTTACAATATTCTATATGAATCATAATTTTACTTTCCTTGCATAAACTCACAATACCAAAATTCAGATATGTTTACTGTTTTCTATACCTTTCTATTTTATTGTAAACTGTGCTCTAAAATCAATCTACTCTATATTTCAGAGTCCTGCAATGCATTCTTCTTCTCTGGGTCAATGATGACTCCAAATCTAGGCCAAATTGTTTTTATAATTTCAAAGCAATGGAATACATTAGAGTGGCAATGGGAGTTAATATGTACAATCTAGCAAAAGTAGAGACATTTAACGTAAAACAACTACTTAAAGGAAGTCTGCAATTAAATTTAAAATTCTGAGTTTTATTTGTTTAAAGATATCAATTTAAAAATGTTTTAGAAATTGTTTTGATGGAAATTAATTAACTGCTTTGATGGGTATTTATATTTATTTTGATACCTTAAAAGAGAAGCTAATCAAAAACCACTTCAAGAGCATTTATTGAGCGTCCATTCTGTGCCAGGCATATGGCTGTGCTTTGGGAATAATAAATAAGCTACAGTCAATGACTCCAAAAAACTCATTGTTTTCTGAGGTATTAGAAGAAACACATACAATTTTTCATCCTACAATAAGATGAATATTTACAAAGGATATGGGTAAAGCACTACAAAAATACTGCCCGATAGGAATCTAGTATGAGATATGTCTGTAATTTTAAATTTCCTAGCAGCATCTTTTTTAAAAAAAGATAAAATAAATAGGTGAAATACGTTTTAAGAACAGATGTATATAACTCGAATATTCAAAATATTATCCTTTCAACATGCAATTATTATAAACACTATTAATTAGATATTTTACGTTATTTTTACATGTTATGACTTTCAAATTCTTACAACCACATTTCAAGAGCTCAGTAGCCACATGTGACTGGTAGCCACTTTGTTGGAGAGTGCAGCACTATGACATTAGAGAGGAAGGAACAATTTACCTAAATATAGCCATCCCTTGCCTCTCCTTTACTTTTCTGTTCACATTTCCAAACTTTGTTGTTTGACTTTTTAAGAAATAGAGCTAATTTAAAAAGTATCCAAAGTAAATCAGAATGTAGCATAACACATATAGAAAGAGTAATATTTATTTTGAACTTAGTTAAATACATGTGCAGAAATGTACCAAATTCCCTTTTCAACTAAAAAAATGTTGGGCCAGAATAATGGATCCTAAGGTACTAAAAGTTACTAGGACACAAATGCTAAAAATATTTAATATTTTGTCAATTTCTATTCTGCTGTCTTCTGTAGGTAAAACAAGCAAAGGATAACAAAGATTGATGTTGACCAATTCACAAGTAAAATGTTACCTGAAGGAATTTGCTGGCATTTGACTATTAAATTTGACTTGCTAGTTTTTATGAATTTTTCACCTTCACTTCTTTCTTACCTCTAAAATCATGTTAAACTACTTTTCTTCAACCTCTTTATTTATATCCTTTGTCTCTTTCACATACCCTTAGCAGTTCTTTAGCAAGTTAATTTAGCTTTATTTCTATAATATTTCTTTCTAAGTTTCATTTGTCTTCGCAGGATTTGTTCTTCTATGCTGTACTCATTGTGGAGACAATCATTAACTTTTTAGTGTCATTTTAAATTTGAGTAATTGTAGTTGGTAGCAATTTATATGAAGTCTCCCTTAGCTGATGTGAAATTACGCAGGAGCGGTTATTGAAATACACAGCCCATGTGATCAAATTCACAAAAAATTCTAAAGTCATTATTCTCTAGAATGAATGATCTATCTGATTATTTTAAATTTTAGTTTAACTTACAGTCACAAAGCACTAAATATCAAATATGAATGCCAAGGCATCTGGTCAAATATTCCTATAAAGAACTTATTACCTCTGATTCTTCTTCTTGCCAATAGATCCTAAAATTTATAGAGAAGAGTTGAGAGGTAAAAAGTTAACAACTGTATGATTTGCAGACGCTGTAAAGCTACTAGGAAAAAAAAAATGCTTTTAATAATCTTGTGCAGTATCCGAGGGAAAATCAGGCAGATGTTGCTATGCAAAAAGGCAATAGTCCTACCACTCGAAATTGTTTCCTTTAATTTTTGATTGTTGAATGGTTAAAGAAGCATACACTAAGCAAGGCTTACAGAAACCAAGTAGTATAGAGAGTAGAGATAATTATCTACATAGATGAGATGAAAAAGTATACTTTGTAGGTAGCTTAAAATTTGAAAGTTGTTCAGTAGTTTACAAATCTGAATACTGACAATACAAGCAAATAAAAGACACAGGTATATTTTTGAAGACTCTTTTTGAAAGAAAGCTGCACAATGCCTAATAAAAAGTAATAATTCACAAATTTTTGGATGTAAACAATTGTGTTGATTAAACACGAGAAATAGCCACATTAGAATACTGATATACACATGTGAAATCCCTCAATTTGCATGACCACTTTCTTTTTAAGGTGACAGTTGTCAACCTTATTAGTCTCAGGACATTTACATTCTTAAAAGTTATTGAGGACCCCAAAGGAATTTTGTTTATGAGAGCTATACAGATCTATATTAACTAGATGAAAAATTTAAATCATGAATTTGTATCATAACTATTAATTAATTTAATAATACTAAACCTGTTATTTATTAATATAAATAACAAACTTTAATGAAAAAATAATATTTTCAGAACAATAGTGGGGAAAATTTAACTTAAGGGAAGACAGCTAGATTCTCATATCTGCTTCTGCTTTCAATCTTTTACTTTTTTTATTTTTTTGAGGTATATGAAATAAATTTAGCCTTCCACAGATCTGTAGTTGAAAAAGAAAGGAGTATTTAGTAGTCTTTGGATAATAAAGAATATTATTCTTAGATACTATACCAAAAGTCATCAAACGGTGTTTTCTTCAAGGTAGTTGCAATGAGTATGTATGAAACCACATACGAGAACTTTTTGTATTATTTTCTTAAAATGTACTCATCTATCTTGTAATTTGACTGGATCTCTTACCGTGAATGATTTTTGTAACATCATATATAAGTCATTTGGAAAATATTAATCATATGTTGAAATATTTTATTATAACAAATCCTTATACACTGTAAATCCTTAGGAAATTGTCACTATTCACTCTTGAAAGAATGGCAATGAGAAAAGAAAATATCATCTTATTAATATTTTGGACTTATTTTGGCTGTGAATACCCTTTAAAGAAAATCAAGAAATCCAAGGAGTCTCCAATCTACCCTTTGAGTACACTTGGTTTAAAGTAAATAAGACAAATTTTTGCATGTGAGATGTGAATTGTAAATATTTCAATGTTTTAATACATTTTTTTATTTAAGCGTAATTGAGGGAGATGAAGAAATTGCCTGAAATTTCCGTAAGATTCTCTATACATAAGGTAGTCCACCAAAATATTGTCTTATGCTAATGTAGAGTTGATAATAAAAGTGTCTATCCTGGATAGAGCTGGAATGCATTCTACTAAGTGAAGTAATTCAAGAATGGAAAAACAAGCACCACATGTACTCACCATCCAATTGGTGTTAACTGATCAACTCATAAGTGTACATATAAGAATAACATCTATTGGATGTTGGGCAGGGGGGAGAGGAGAGGGGAGGAGGGAGGAGGGGACGGGTATATGCATACACAAAGAGTGTGATGCACACCATCCAGGGGATGGACACGCTTGAAGCTTGGACTTGGGGGGGAAAGGGGGACAAGGGCAACAAACGTAACTTAAACATCTGTACCCCCATAACATGCTGAAATAAAAACAAGAGTCTAAATGTCTTCTGTTTATACGAATATATAAAACATACTCATAAATAGAGAAAATGACAAGAAATAGCAAGATTTATAGCTACTATTCTTTCCATATCTATCTGTTAATTTAAAATATTATTCCAATAAAAATTATGCAGTTAGAATGCTTATTCACCATTAAATTCCACCACATATACAGATCCAAATATTACACAACTTACTTATTTTTCTCAAACATTATCCGTCTGTTTTGTAGACTGGGATGTAATTATGCTTGCTTATTTCCAAACATTTCTGATATTTGTTTATTTTTTTTATTTCGGCATATTATGGGGGTACAGGTGTTTAGGTTACGTATGTTGCCCTTGTCCCCCCTCCCCCACTAAGTCCGAGTTTCAAATATGTCCATCCTTCGGGTGGTGCGCATTGCACTCTTTGTGTATGCACATACCCGTGCCCTCCTCCCTCCTCCTCCCTCCCCCTCTCCCCTGCCCGACATCCAATAGATGTTATTTTTATATGTGCACTTATGTGTTGATCAGTTAATACCAATTTGATGGAGAGTACATGTGGTGCTTGTCTTTCCATTACTGGGATACCTCACTTAGTAGAATGCGTTCCAGTTCTATCCAGGAGTATATAAGAGGTGCTATATCACCATTGTTTTTTTAATTTTTTAAAAATAGCTTTAATATGATATGACATTCTAATCATGAATTGAAAGCAAAGGCGTAAAGCAAAAAAAAGTCATAATCAACACTAGAGAACACCAGACAGAGGATCAGATTTCAAGCAGAGGAAAACAAGTTTAGGTTTTATTATCAGAACTGATTACAAGAATTTGTACAAGGTATGTGAAGTCATCAGTAAGGCAAATACACAATACATACAGCTAGGTAACTGAGTTAAAGACTGACTATAGCAAAAATAAGCCTTTTCTTATATTTTTATTTATTTCATTTGTTTTTCACATTTCTATGAATGTGGACTGTGGACTTCTCTAAGTTTCTGCAAAGAACAGCAATCACACTGTCTTGAAATCTGCTCAACTATTAATTGTTATTCCTTATTTCTCTCTTCCACAATGGTTATTCAGTCAATCAATTAATCACCAAAGTCATTATGTATCAAATATGGGTAACACAACGTTCCAAATGAAGCCAGTATACACACGGGCACTTGGTAATAGGCTGCTGTAAAAAGAATTAAAGATTTAGGGAAATCCTCAAAGATTTATTTCTCCCTTAATTGTTCTCTTATTTGCAGAAGTCAGAAATTACCATTGTCATATTGGTTTCCTGTAGAGGAGGAAAAAAATGTATTTAATTACTTCTCCCTCTGTTCTTTCTGCGTTGGGAAAGCAAGTGACTTAGGATAATAAAACACTGAACCAAAAGTCTGAAGAACTGGAATATACTAATTCTTCCAGTGGCTTGGCCTGGACCCCTGTTGTTAGAAAACAATCTTTAAATTTAGTACACTTCATTCTTCCAATTGTCAATTGTATTTACAAAAGGTGTCAAGGTTCTTAAAATAAAAGGCTCTGTGTGGTTTCTGAGCAAGGACAAACAAGCAGTTTTCTCCCCTGTATTCATTGGAAGAATTCTCAAATGCCTGTTACTCACTGACCTAGGGGAAGAAAGACGGTCTGCAAAAATCGAAGTGGGAACCCTTAGAGTATTGTGTGTTAGTTGCCTGTAGGATGATTCTATAGCTGTAATCCAGATTTCAAACACTGTCTTGAGCCACATTTCATGAAGTCCATTCTAGGAGCATTAATCCCACAAGGACAGCCTGTAAATGACAAAAGAATTTGTAGGACAAATGAGTGTGGATAATACTCGGTCCCGATCATGGAGAATACAATGTCAAATACCTCATTAAGCTAAATTAGAAATATTAAAATAAAGTAGCCAGGTTAACAGTGTCTAACTAGTAATTCCCAAGACTTTTATAAGAAAATATCTACAATATTTAATATCTATTTAAATTTCTACAAATCAGTGTACTCATAAACACCATTTTGCTCTAAGAAAATGGACTGGTCTTACGTGAAATTAGTTCCTCTCATTTCCACCACCCCCTTTTATCGCCTCTTCTTAAAGTTTCTCTAGTACTTCAGTGAAAACATTTTTCAACCTTTATCAAAATGTTTTCCCCCTCAGAGAGAATTCTGATATTAGGCATTTATAAGGACACTCACCGTGGGATTACTGTGTTGTAAGCCCTATCTCCAAATCTCCTTAAAAATGGCCACTGGTTCAGGGATTTTCAATCACCAATAAAACTGTGTGGGTGACATTTATCTGGCCTATATTCTTTCCTTGAGTAAATGAATTAATATTTTATAGTCGGTCTCCTCTAGGTTCTAATAATATCATCATTTCTAAAGTTCTATCTAATTCTCATGAACATGAGAATCCAGTAAAGCTTTGCATTTGAACCTAACAAAAGAGATGGCTTTATGAGAACTTTGCACTAAGGAAGACAGAAACATAACAAATCTGCTTATTTGCCATAAAAAGATCAAAATTAGTTTTTAAGGTCCCTCTAAATTTTTGCTGAGTGTAAGAACAATTTTTAAAACATGTTGATAAACTCCTAAAAATTTAATTTTGTCTAAATGACATTTTTATTTTAATATCAGATGAAAATGTATAAGGACAGATGGTTTCTTAGTATCAAGGTAGTGTTTCGATAACACTCTTTTGAAATAAAGAGAAAGAAAGAATTGATGTGAACATCGTGCCTGATTTATGTGTACATATCCTACATTACCTTGCACATAGGAGACATTTAGGAGCAAGTATTGACTTAGTTAATGTCTAAGATAGAAAAAGGTGTATCAGATTTTTTTCTCTCCAGAACAGTTTTTGAGACAATAAATATTAAGGAGAAAAATAAACAAATGAATAAAAACAAATGAATATATATGCTTATAAATGCATTAAAAATCTCTAAAAATAATCAAGAAACTAAATTAGTGTTTGACTTAGGGAAGAGAATTAAATAGTTTGAGGTACAAATGGAAGGAAAATTTATTTTCTCCTGTTCTATGTTGTTTATACTTTTGAATTTCGAACAATTTTCTTATAAGAATAAATAAATTTTAAAATGTAAATAACCAGAGCAAACCCCCAACATCTAAATTTATCAGAAATTAGCTGATCAAGTCTTTCAGTAAGAAGTTAAACTTTTAAGATTAGGAGCAAAATGTTTATAACTTAGACATTTTTTAAAGAATAAAGGGAGAAAAAATCATCTAACTAGTGATTTTAAATTATTGCTTCTCTGATATTTTTCTCTATAAATTTCATACTCTTACATTCCATACTTTCACAATGCCTTTATAAATTTACCTGAAATATAAAAACGTAAACATTGTGACTCAAAGAAGCTGAATTTGGGGAACAGAAAGTATCAATAATTTAGTTTTGGCTTTAGGAGTGTTGTCCGAAATTGATACGTTATTCTATCATATGAAGAAAATATTTGACTTTTTCCCCCTCCAAATTTTTAAAAAAGCATATTATAGTCAAATAAACATAAGCTATAAACATGAATAGCATTGCTATGATTTACTATAAGAGAAAATCAACTACATTTCCTAGAGTTAAGATACTCAGTTCAGTAGAACCTTTGCATACATATCTAGCAGAACCTAATACAAAAATTGTCTAGATGTTAGCCTGTTATACATTATGAGAAGCAATAAGTCATATGGGAAGATAGTGGTGAAGTTTTCATTCTGGAGTTGGGAGACTTAAATTCCAATCCTGCCTTCACTACTAAACTGCACAGCCATTTGTCAATTTCTTGATCTTTCTAGGTAGCTATTTCTTCATCTATAAAATGATTAGATTATCTCCAAGGTTTGTTCCAGCTGGGAGTTTCAATAGTTCTATGATTTGTGACTCAAAGGCACAGCTGTTTCTCAAGAATCATAAATAATGTTTTGTTGTTGCCTGATGGCTTACATACTTAGAATCTAATTTTCTGCAAGCTTTAAATTAAATGTAGATATTTGCCAAATCCTTATCAAATTGAATATGGGAAAATTTGAAAAGTTATGTTTGGAAAAAGAAAAGGTAATATATACTTTACCATAATTATTCTGATGATGGTTTTGTAAAACAAATATTTGTATAAAGAGTTCTCAATTGACATAATTAATTTAATGGGACAACTATATAAATCACATTCATATTACTAGATGGTAGATTCTTCCCTAATTGAAAAGCAGAACATATATAGACAAAGGAATTTTATTAGTAAATATAACCTTGAATTCTTTTTTGTGCTATGCGTCATTTCTAAAGAGGGAGATGCTGTATAAATCCAACAGCCTCGTTTGGCTTCCAGATCTGTTTGTTGTTTGGGAATTTGTTTCGGTATTTAGGCAGGGTTTTGGTTTTATTCACTCAGGGTTTATTATTTTTTAAATGTAAAAATATGTACTTTGCTATTGATTATAGTCTTCATTTTTCAACATTGTTTTGTAGCAGGAAATTTTACACTTTTTCTACTTGATGGATCCTAAAAATATTTGAGTGCATTCCAGACCATTATAGGCCATTGTTCTTGATCCTTGATTTTATTTCTGAATTAAGCTAGATGTTTAGATGTGTATATACTTTGACAGATTGTTTTGACTGCTCTCTTCTTATTTTACCCCAATTTCTTAAATAATTGCTTTCTCCAATTTTATCTCTGTCATGTACCTACACTAAGATTTCTAACATAATAGTATATTAAATTTATATATGCATTTTATATATTGTCAGCTTTTATCTATTGAAATATAAATCATATTTTTGTTTTATTTTGTTTTGCCTTGCTTTGGTTATTTGGACCTAGCATATGATCTAGCAAGATTCAGTTATCTTTATGAAGGATAATTTGACATGCATTTTTTTTCTTATTAGCTTTTTCTCTGATTGCACAATACAAGTTGATTTTCCACTCTACCTTCTTTCTGTATTCTAATTATTATATTTTATTATATTACACTGTGTGTCTAACATCTTTTTGGAATAAAGTGTAGAATTAAAAAGAACTTTTCAATGAAAGCCAAGTAATATTAATATAATTTTCCACAACCATTTTAGAAAGCCCATGGCTTTGGAAATACTATGTCAACTTTCATTTTATTATTTCCAAAAATTTAGGGGACACAAGTGTTTTTTGTTATGTGGATAAATTGTACCATGCTTCCAATTTTGGCAATTATGAATAAAGCTACTATAAACATCCATGTGCACATTTTCTTTTGATCATAAGAATTCAGCTCTTTGGGCAAATAACAAGATGATTGATTACTGGATCATATGGTAAGATTATGTTTAGTTATAAAAGATACTGCCAAAAAATTTCCAATGTGGCTATACCATTTTGCAATGAATGAGAATGTTACTCCTCATCAACAGTTGGTGGTATCAGTGTTCTGGATTTTGACCATTTTAATAGGTATGTAGTGGTTTCTCATTGTTATTTTAATTTGCATTTCCCTTGTGATATATAATATGGAGTATCTTTTCATATGCTTATTTGCCATCTGAACATCTTTGCTGGTGAGGTTGTTATGTCATTTCTAATATGCATATTAATAATGTTTTATTCTCATAATATTAGCAATCCTTTAAAAATTCATCTTAAGTGTTGTACTATGGCTTCATATGCTAAATTTCACAGATTGTGTAAAAATCTAACATTTCAATATGATAAATTAAATTTTATTAAGATAAAATAGTTTCTATGTATAGAAATAAATATTATGTCTAGAATGTTTATTTTAAATTTTAATTTATTTTAATTAAAATTATTAATTTCAAATCATTTAAATATATAGAATATTTATTTTAAATTTAAGCTTTTCAATTAATACAATTTAAAATTTAGAAAATTTTAACTGAAAAAAATTTAAATTGTACATAAATAAGAATTATAATAATTTATAAAAACTTTTATTTGTCTTTGATAATTATAAAACCTTGTAGTTTCATTGAGAAAATAATGTGAAATTTCTGAAGGTCTAGGGTTTTCTTATTATATTCCTATCAAGAAACATCAAACTTAACTCATAATGGGCATTAAACACATGTGTTCAATAAACTAATAATTCAAAACTGGTCACTGTTTTTTATAAAACTTCTTTCATATTTGATGTGTCATTTCTTACTAAAACTAATGGGCTTTTTAATATCTGTTAATTCAGGGAAGTATATGTTTTTCTGCTATTAATGTTCAATTTATTATAAGCAAATATATTCTCAGAATTTTTTTTTTGCCAAATTAAGTCACTTTTGGATAAGTAGCTAATAAAAAATTAAATTCCTGTGAATTTATCTCAATATTGGAACTGTTCATTTTCAGAATAAAAAAATAACTACTAGTAATAAATAATATTACTAAATTTTGAGTGGGTACTATATTTTAGTTAATGCACTACATTCTTTACATCAATTTCTTATTTATTTGCAACAACAGTATTTACAACCATTTTACAGATGAGAAAATTGGAACTCAGAAAGGAAATGCAGTTTGGCACAATGAGACATATTTTGATCTCATAATAAATATAACTCTCCAAAGTGGCATCCAGGTTATGATGGAGCCATGTATGTGATCATGATAGTGTATATCAGGGGTATTTGATTGATTTAGGAAATTTATGGAAGTCTTTCTCAAGAAAGTATGAATTGTTGGGATATAAAGCTTGAAAGGGTGCTATCAAGACAGAGAGATGAGAAGGGTTGCTATTGAAGATGGAATATCATGTATAATGTCACTGTAACTACAGGAAGCATGGTGTCTGTGAGACACTGTGTATAGGCCAATGTGAGCAGGATAGAAAGAGACAGGAAATGATGTGCAATAGGAGGCTGGAATGGCAGTTCAAGAAAGAGCAATGAAAAAGCATTGATGTATTAAGGTAGGTAGATAAAATAATAAGATAGTCCTTTTTTAAAATCACTTTTTACTTAGAAGAGGGCTTTCTTACATGTGAAGGAATTTTTATTGCAAAGTTATTGGTCTAGGCCCAGGACACATGTGCTTACAAAGAAATACAAATTGGAAGGACATGAAGGAGATAACATACGAAAAGATTTTTTTTTTGAATATTTTTTACTTTGGCTATGTTGTAAACACCCTTGGTAAAAGACTGTTTCTTCATTCTTATCTCTACAATCAATAGCTCAATGTCTAGCACAACGTAAACATGTATGATTGAATGCTTAGTTGACTGATTAATTGATAACCAAGGGATTGATTTTTTTATTTGGACCATCGTAGTGTCTACTCCACCATAAAACTCACAGGAACTTTAAGCAATGCCTCATCAGTGAGGTTCTGTTAGTTTATTGCTACCATTTATTTGCACAAACCGCTTAACTACTCCAAGCTTGTAAATTATAACAGGTATACTTATAGTTTCTGACTTGCTTTATCTAACTTGGCTGTTTTAAAATTTCAGAGAAAATATTTAATTTGTTAAAAAACATTTTGATTTCTAAAACACTTCATAACCATTATGGGGTATTGTCTTATTTCTTTACTTGTGTGAACTTCAATAGCTCAATAAAGCTTTTTCTTATTACAGATAAAAAGAATAAATATATTAGAATGGAAGAAATTAGAAAAATCTATAATTAATCACTATTTAATATTATTATTTGAATGAATGTTTAAATACGCCCCAGATAGGATTAATACTTCCATTGGTTTCCTATAGTTTCCATGACAAAGTAACACAAATTGAGTGGTTTAAAACTAGAGAAATTTATAGTCTTACAGTTATGGAGGCTAGACGTCCAAAATCAAGGTGTTGGCAGGGTTATGCCTCCTCTAAAGCCTCTAGGGAGGAGATCCTTCCTTGCATCTTCCAGCTCTGATAGCCTAGGAGCGTTCCTTGCTTTGTAGATGTGTCACCCTGTCTCTGCTTCAGGTGGCAGTCTTCTCCCCATGTGTCTCTATTTTCTCCTCTTCTCATAAGGACACAAATCATACTTGATCAGAGTGCACTCTAATGACCTCATCTTAACTTTATTACATGTGTAAAGACTCTATTTTCAAATAATGTCACATTCATAGGTATTAAAGATTAAGACTTCACCATATCTCTTTGGGGATTTCAACCCATAAAAATGACCTACTGTCATTAATTTCAATCACAAAATCAACCTCACTTTGAAATGCATTGAAGCATTCTGTCACATAGTCAATAATTCAATATATATTTGTTAAATATTTAAAAATATACATGTATACATATAAGGCCATGGAAACAAAAATAGAGATAGAATTCCAAGTTTATATACACTCAAAGATTTTACTTCTTACACAAATGACTCATAGTTCACAAGAGTTGCCCAAAGATGTCGGAGGAATGCGGTGGTGCAGACACAGCATTTCTGACCATGATTTCATAGGAACGATCAGACTCTCCCTATTTAAAGTGAAGTCAATGGACCAGCCGCATTGATATCACTGGGAGCTTATTAGAACTGAAGAGTTTAGGTCCCTATTCCAGTCCCACTGAATTAGTGTCTTCCTTTTAGTAAGAATCCTAGCAGGTTCATATTCATATTAAAGATAGAGAATTGCTAAAGAATTGGTGCTCTGGAGAATTTTATTAATTTTTTCCACTCTGTTTAAAAATATTGTGAAAGTTTTCTTTTCTCCTGGTAATTTCTTTAGCCCACTGCCTTATACAAAACTGATAATAATAGACTAATCAATTTAGATTTCAAAAAATAAAGATAATATACTATTTTGTGTAATTGATTCGACAGGCTTAATTGTCCTGCATATTTCAATGTTCTGTTGAACCTACTTTGGTCAAATTTATCATAAAATCATTGTTGCAACCACAGGAAATTTTAAATCACCATATGTTCTAATGCATTCCTTCAAGTATCCTTTTCCTTAGATGTTTATTAGAAATCTGCTGTTCTGATTTATTAACCTGTATTAAATTGTAAGAAAATGTCCCCATAATCATCAACAATTATTTTCATGACTATTATAATGGTCATAGTTTCACTAAGATTCATTGTGTCTAGCATATTTACCATATGTATTGCATTTTCTAATACCTTTTCTCATTTGATGGAACAGGAATCTCTCATGAATTACAAAAATGTGTGCAGTTTTATACATACAAAATAAAAATTACCTATTTCAATACATTAAGTATATTTTAAAAACCCCTTTCATATTTACTCAGTCTAAGATATATACCATTTGAAATCTTTTATTCTAAAAGAAACTATCACCAAATTTTTATTCATTTGAATTACACATTTTAATATTGTACAACAACAAACTTCAGAGGATTTTTATATTAATTCGCATTTGAAAACATTTCAAATTAAACAGAAATACAAAAAATATTTCCACATGGAATTTTTTGGGGGGCAATTTGCCTAGAAATTACAGAGGATATTTTAATTGAATAACTGTTCATCTATTTTAGCTGAGTTAGTGTTTGATATGGATAATTAAACTGAAAAAGAATGTATAAAGAAATGTAAGTAAAATTATTAAGTTTCTTTTTAGAATGGGTAATCATAAACCTGGAATAATGAGACAGTGAGAGATGCAACATTATTTATATATGTAGATAGAGAGTCTAAAAAAAAAGGAAAAAGAAGACAATATAAATTTCCATTGATTATTATTTCAGGATGGTTGATAGCATTTTGTTCTCATATTCAAATGTAAGTTTTTTCCAAATCATTTGAAATATATCAAAATTACATTAGTTTTGTATTGCTGTCAAACAAATTACCATAAAGTGAGCAACTTAAAACAGCATCTATTTATTGTGTCGCCATTTCCGTGGTTCAGGAGTACAGGCTTGGGTGAGCTATAACCTCTGCTCAGACTTTCACAAGAAGAAATCAATATAGCCATGGCTGTGATCTCACATGAAAATTCAGTCCTCCTCCAACCTCACTAGTTGTTGGTCAAATTCAGGTCCTTGTGATATGGGAAAGTGGACTTCAAAACTGGGGTCCAGCCTCAAGGCCAAGTGGGTTCTTGCCTTCACACAGGAAAGAATTCAAGAGCAAGCTGACAGAGTAAAGCAACAGCAAGTTTATTAAAGTAAGAAAGAGACAGAAGGAAGGCTTGCTCCGCAGGCAGAACAGAGGCTATCTCTCAGAGCAAAGAGAGTAGCACCTTGTGAGTTTCCAGAGTCTCATTTTATAACTTCTATTTAATTTTATGTTAAGCAGATGGAGAATTATTCACAAGATTTCTAGGAAAGAGGTGATTGTTCCTGGAACTGTGGGTTCCTCCTCTTTTTGAACCATATAGGGTAACTTCTGGAAGTTGCCATGGCATTTATAAACTGTCATGGCATTGGTGGGAGTTTCTTTTAGTGAGCTAATACATGATAAGCAGGGTATAATGAATAGTGAGGGTAACCTGAGGTCATTTTTCATGGCCATCTTGCTTCTAGAGGGTTTGGGCTGGCTTTTCCATCACCTCTCATTTTATCAGAGACCTTGGTTCTGGTCTTATGCCTTCTTGTGGAGCAGGACCTGCCAGTTCCCTATCTTACTTGTGGTTGTGGGATCCAAGCCATCTTTGGCTTTCTGGCTGTCCATTTTCAAATCTTAGAGATTGTCTATCATTCCTTGCCATGTGGCCCTGTCTACAACAAGGCAGTTTGCTCCATCGAGGCCAAAAGGAAAGTGTTTGTTGCAGATTTGAATCTCTCTGACTTGTATCTCTAATATATAGACTCTCTTTTAAAACGACTCATCAGATTAGCCTACCGGCACTCACAAGGAGACCATTACATGGACATACACACCAGGGGGTAGGAATTTTGGGAGTCATATTAGAATTCTGTCTACTACAAAGGTCATCCTATCTTAAGGTTCAGGAGGCTCAGGTACAAGTTCATTCCAAGGATGGCAATTATTTATTATAGCAATAATTTATACAGTTCTCAGTATATGCAATATTGAGCATAGCAATCAAACTCAGTTTTCATTGCACTAGGATACAACACAGTATTGAACAGTGACACTATGTATAACCAAAATTCATTTGTCACTTCAGGAAATGTCAGACACTTGGTGCCATAATTACATGTTTCAATTCTCATTTTAAAGTATCGAGATAGAAAAAGTAAACCACTTGGACTTTCAGGGATTTCGTTTGTTTGTTTGTTTGATTTTTGATTTGGGATAAATGGACATACATTACAAAATGTAGATCTCTTGATTTTCTTTTGTTGGGCACAGCTGTACTATGGAATTTTATGCGATTTTAAAAGCACAGTAATTTCAAATTCTGCAGAGGTCTTTCAGTTTATCAGAAGCTACCTAGACTCAGGGGCATCACCATGGAGAATTAAATAACCCCTGTATTTTTTGGAAATTTTTATCAGTTGCAAATCTCCAGTGAATCAATAAGTCCCAGAAGGAAGATACTCAAGTGTACTCTTGACTTTAAAATATAATCATTCCACCTACCTAAATCTGTTTAGAAACATTTTGGCAGAAATAATTGCATTCTGCACTTGCTCAGTCATGTTATATTTGAATAAGGATCATGGAATCTTTGGAATCCATTTCTTCTTCAAAAGTATAAACATTGATGAAGCTGCACTTCAGAGTAGCTATATGCTAAACCCAACAGATTTACACTTATCCATAGGTAAAAGTGAATTTAAATCAAGATACGCCAGAAATTACCAGCTAATCTTGTACATTTTGAACTTGATAGAATATTAAGAGTTCACTCTGTTCACTTCAGGTGTTTCCACTTACATTTATCTACATGTAGATAGAATCATCCTGCCAGATATTTGATGTAAGCTTATGTAAAAATAAAAGAAATTCAGACAGTGTGAAAGATGGAACAGCATTCAGAGAGTAAGATTCTTACAAAGTAGAATTAAGAAAACTTAAAGTAAGTCTGTCTTTTTCCAGAAATAATTTCGATTCAACATTCAGAAACACTTTTTATTCTATATTGATTTGCTCTTTTAATCTAAATGCTGTTGATTTCAGATTTAAAAATATTCCGTTCCAAGGCAACCCAATCAAAATAAAAGCTTTTTAAAAATAGTATATCATTTTATGTACAGAAATGTATGCTGATATTTTATTATGTCTTTTATTTTTTTATTTCACCATTTATTTGGATTAATTTATTTTAGCCTGTCATTTTCTGGAGAACATTTTTCCTATGAAAAATTGCCCAATATGTATTCTGTGCTCAAATAAATCCAGGTAAACTACATATTTTGACTATTTCCTGGAGATTCATAAGACAAATTAGTGTATTAAAGTCAATAGAAATCATGAATAAATTATTTAATTTTATTAACCTGACCTTTTCAAAATTAATTAACAGTGAATGTGGTTAATAATAATTGAAACTTTAGTTTAAAACAATTTATTGGAATTATTGAACTTGTTCTACTTTTTACTTTTTCGTTTCAGTTTTCCAGAGTATGATTTTTATATATATGCTTATACTAACTCATATATAATATGTATTCATACACATGTATAGCCATGTATATACATATCCATTTATAAATATTTGCATAGTTTTTCCTTTATGTTAAAATTAAAATGAGTTCAAACTGATATCTCCAACTAAATTCAGCAGCACAGGATTTGTTTTTCTCTCCTCACTTGCTTATCTGTAATGTCTTTCTCTGACAGTTAAAAGCTTGTTTACTATTTTCTATGGCTTATTTATTTAAATGTCTAACCCATATGCATATGTGTTTTAATTTTTTTTTTGGCTTGCAGTTCTTTAAAAGTATTTTCCATTATCTTATGGTTTATCAAGTTTCTGAGGAGAAGTCTGTGATTTTTTTTTTTAACAAAGCTTTATGCACTCATTTACATGTACAATCCAAAGTTTTAGTAAGTTCACAGTATTGTGCAATCATCACCACAAGGTAATTTAGAATATTTTTCCTCTCCCCCAGAAATATTCAAACCATTAGCAGCCACTTTCTGTCCCCTCCCAAACTCACGCTACCCCCAGTCATAGGCAATCATTAATCTACCTTCTGTCTTACAGTTTTCTTACTCTAGACATTTTATAATAATGGAATCCTACTACAATCTTTTATGACTGGCTTCTTCCACTTAGCACAATACTTTTAACATTCCTCCATGTTGTGGCATGTATCACTAATCACTTGTTTCTATTAATGAATAAAATTCCATTATGTGGATATTTCGCATTTTATTTATCCATTCATCGACTGATAAACACTGAATAGGAATAATGCAGTTATGAAGATTCATATACAAGTTTTTGTGTGGATGTATGTTTTCATATCACTCGAATATATAAGTAGGAGTGAAATTGCTGGACCATATGTTGAACATTTTGAGGAAATGAAAATCTGTTTTTTAAAGCATCTGCAACATTTTAAATCCCCACCAACAATGTATGAATATTCTAATTTCTCTACATGAACCAACTCAAGTTATTACGTGTTTTTTAATTCAATACCACTGTACTAGTGAGCGTGAAGCTATGTTCCATTGTGGTCTTGAGTTTCAGTTCCCTAATGACTAATCTTTGCTGTTGTCTGTTGTATATCTTATTTTGGATAAATGTCTATTCAAACCCTTTTCCCATTTCACTTTGTGTTATTTGTCTTCTTATTACTAAATTGTAAACATTATTTATAAATTCTAGATAGAAGTCCCTTATCAGATATAGGACTTTCAAATGTTTTTCTCATTCTCTATGTTTACCTTTTACTTATTTAAGAGTATTATTTGCAGCATAAATGTTTTTTAATTTTTACGAAATACGATTTATATGTTTTTTCTTTTGTTGATTATAATTTTGATGTTCTATCTAAGAAATAATTGGCTAATCTAAGGACATGAAGACATACACCTGTGTTTTCCTCTTAGAGTTTCATATTTTTAGCTCTTATATTTAGCTGTAGGATCCATTTTGAGCTAACTTTCTCAGTATGGTTTAAGGAGGGATCCATTATCAATTTTTTACATGCGGAAGTCTGGTTTTACTAACATCATTTGTTGAAAAGCTATTCTTGACACCCACATCAAAAAGTACTCAACCACAATGCTAGGGTTTATTTATGCATTCACAATTTTATTTCATTAATTCTATGTGTCTATACTGATGACAGTACATCATTCCCTTGATTAATATGGCATTGTAGTAAGTCTTTAAATAAGGAAGTGAGAATTCTCCTACTTTTTTCTTCTTTTTTAAGAAATTATACATACACTCATAAAATTGTATTAAGAAATAACTATAACAAACGGTTAAAGTTTATCTCATATATATGATATGTATATTTATTGGTGTTTTTACTTTTTTATCTTTTTCTCTGTTGCCAGCCCAGGATTAGAAGCTTATAGATTCCCTCTCTCATAATTTCGGAGATGTTGCATTTTTGGTCCTGCCCACATTTTTTTCAGACTGCTAGGAATGGTCGTTTTTATTGTTTTTTTTAAGCTTATCTTCCTGGGAGTTACCCCTAGGTCAGAGTACTTTATTGTTCAGTTGAGTATGTGGTCAGACCTAGTGCTTAAACTTCTTGAACCAGTGAGGTTTTTGCTCTGTATTAATGTTTTGTGTATAGCTTGGAAGATGCTCTCAAGGATGTCCACATTCTGCTCTAACTTCCCCAAGTGGGTGCAGTTTAGTGAATGTGCACAGCCTGCTCAACTGCTGGAGTGCGACGCCATCCCAGGAGACCTCTCCTTGGCTGTCTCCCTCATTCTTTTTCATTAAAACGGCTGCTCTGACATTTTTGTTTGTGTTATGGAGCTAACATTTCCTCTTGATTGCTCTCCACCAAGATTCTCACTATTTTAAACAACAACCTTAGACATTGAGCTCTCCATATTCTGTTCCAGAGCAAATTAGCCCCTTCGGCTGCGCTGCAGTTTCCTTCATCCTCCTAATCTGTCTCTTTCTCTCTCTCTCTGGCTGAACCCCTACACCATTGCACAAGAGCTGAAGGCCAGGCCTTTTTCAAGTTACACCCCCAGGGGACTGCGTGAGGGTGATAGCCCTGGTGTCCTGACTTTCCCCAGCCAACGCGGAACCTCCCTTCTAAAAGTAAGCTGGGGCAGGGGACACAGGCACCTCAGTATTCTCAGCATGCTGTGGCTGATGTAAAGTCTGAATCCTATGTGCACTGGCTGGGCAGGAGAAGGTGGACCCAGATCGCTCTACTGTAACCTCCTAAAAATAACCTTTTACAACTAAGACTGGAAGCGGGATGCAAAATGCTGGCAGTCTTCCCTTCCCAGGATGAAATCAGATGTAGACTGAGACCTGGGGCTAGGAGGAGCCCTTGTTTTCTTGGCCACATATGCCTGGAGTACAACACACAGGATAGAGCTTCCAAAATTGATGTAAAAGACGAATTGTAAGGGAGCAGTCTGTAGCTCAAACGCCAAGGACTCACTGTTCATACTGCAGTTCTGTAGGCGTTTGAGCAAACCTTTTTCCATATTCCGTGTGGTCTTGGGAAAATTTCCAAATAATTTGTTTGATTTTTTTAAAAAATAATTTCACCAGTCAAATTGTTGTTTTACTGGGAACAGGGTCAGCCAAACTCTTTACTTGCCATTGCAGAAGTCCTGTTCTGGTAATAATTCTTATGTTTCATGCTCTGAATGTCATGTGTATTCCAGACACTTCAGTTATCTCTTTATCCTAGTTCATAGCAACTTCATTATGACATGCTTTGGTGTGATTTTTCTGTGTGTGTATTTATCCTTGTAAACTTTACCAAGCTTCTTGGATCTGTTGCTTTATACTTTCTATTAATATTAAATATGGTAATTTCTTAGCTGTCATTTCTTCAAATATTTTTTCTGTCTCCCTCTCACTCTCTTCCAGGTAGCACAGTTGTACATAGGTTAGGCTGATATTATCTAGATCAACTTGGTTTTTTTTTTGATGTGTGATTTTTTAGTTTTCTTAGGGAAAGTTTAGAGTAAGCTTTATTCTAAGACTAAGTAGCATCAATACCAATGTGTGGCATTTTTGAAATCCCTAGGAAAATCTCCATGATTTAATGATGTCATTTCACGAAAGCTAGTGATACTCAAAATATTTTTAGCACTTTATGAGATTCCGAAATTATTTAACTTTTAAGTCCACTGTAATTTTTCTTTCTTTAGCACTTGTTCCTTGCCCAGTCTCGTGGAGTTTCACATGAAGGTTATTAGTGAGTCATAGACACTTGGGTAGCCCTGTGTGTCTGAAGCTCTTTCTGGAGTTCTTCCTATTTATAGACCCTTCTTCTTCAGTTCTCTGTCTTGAACATTCAAAGTACCTTAGTGTCCATCAACTCTGACCTCTGCCTTCTCAATGTGGGAAAACCTCTGATTCAGTTTGTGTTTCCTTTCTGAATTACACTTGATAAACTGCCTCCTGAAACAATGCTAGAGCTTGTAAGATGCCTGTTGTTTATTTCCCTTTTCACATGGATGACAGTCTTCTGCTATTATCCAATGTCTGTAAAGAGGTTTTTTGTTGTCATTGTTGTTGTTTTCTTTAAGTTTCTTTCTACTTTGGGAGGACAAGTCTTATAACAGTTAAAACTTCATGGGTGAAAGCATGCTTCCAGTAGAAAAATAATTTTGAAATTGTTAGTCAACTTTTAATTTCCTTTATTTTTAATCTCAGACACTTCTTACTAGATTCCTTTGCTTTCATTTCTTTTATACTTGAGAGTCATTAATTTTCTACATTTCAGATGAATTTTAAAAAAAGTTTAGTTGTTTGAGTCTTTATTTGTATATCTTTCAATTGATATAAGAATAACCAATACTTTGAATAATATTTGCTATCCAAGCAACTGTAGCATTTTGATACTTAAGAAGTGGCAGAAGAAATAGAAGACACTGCTTTTGCTCAGTCTATGGTTAAACATGAGCTTTAGGAATTTTCAAAGCAGTACTCCATGTTAACTACTCATCTCTCTGGATAAGCAGATGCAAATGGAAGTGCTTCTTACTTGAGATCTGTGAGAGATTTACTGAGATAACTTTCCAGAATTATTCATAGGGTAACAGTGGGAAGTGAGTTTTACATTAGGAAGCTAAGTACTGCTTATAAAGTCTAAGAACACATATTTTAAAGTGAAGTTCTCTGAAAATGTGAATGTAAAATTGACATTATTGGATTCCATATTTATTCCTTCTCAATGACTTTTAAATAAAATTTTATGGTATATCAAGACAGAGATAGTTTTCTAACTGCTGGTGTGATAAAACTAACCTGTTCTCTTTCTGCCACATTTATCACTGGCAGAAATAAAATTCTGCAATCACTATTTAAATGGCAATATTTTGTGAATGTTGAAAGGCAAGCAATACATTGACTTTTTATTTTATAACTAAATTTATGAAATTGTCACAGTAGGTAATTATTTTTCTTTTAAAAGAAAACAAAAGTTATGCTAATTGAAGTATCTCAAGAGCTATATGTCTTTTCTTTTTTTATCTTATATTTGAATTGTTCTTATTTTATATGTATGTATATCTGCTCCTCAATTTAATTAATTGATTTATAGTGACTCGAGCACATAAAAAATAACTTATTTTATATTTAAATAATAAGAATCAATTTGTTTAGACTGTATCAGTGCTAATGTCTTACATAACCACTGCTGCTTCTATGATTCTAAACTATTTAAAATATCCCTTTTTAAAAAAATGATAACCAAATTTTTATTGCATTAGTTTCTGAATATTATTTTAGTATATTTCTTAACTCATTCCTGGAAAATAATACTTTAGCTTAAAAAAAACCCTAAGTTTTATTTTTCTCCATTAGTAATTTAGAATATCTGTCACTAAATCGTTTTGTATTTCTCATGATAATTTTAATTTGGTGAGGATGATTCTATTAATACTGTTCTTCTTAATTTAAAAACTATTCCAGTAGTGAGTTAAACTTGGTTCTTTTCAGGTTTTTTCCTAGGTCTGAAAGTTCTAGGAAAACAATTCAAACTGAGGTACCTATGAAATTCAATATTTAATTCATAATATGGTCTGAAAATAGTTACATCAAGATAAATGAACTGTGTGATATTTGTTTCAAATGTCTAAACTCAGAATCAATAAGCTTTCTTCCAGCTCTAATGAAAATGTCCAGTGAATTCAGTATTTATGCCAAAAGGAATCTGACATAACTACCTAACTTGCTATGCATTGATTTATACTAGGCTAAGTTCTGCTAATGTATTTTAACAGCTGTTTTGTTTAGATAATTCCATGAGGCACTGTAACATAGACACTCTCATGTGTATGAATCAGTTCTTGTTTCTTGGGGGGGGGAAAGCCTTACCTGTAAGAATATCTTAAAATAAATAAATATTAGCCAAAATAATCTTGTTTTGTTAAAAAAACATAAAATGACATTTTAAATTCTCAATTTTCAAAAAACATATATACTGTACTTTCAATTAAAAACTGTTGGGTGGAATGTTTCTGATTTGTATAAAATTACAATGTATTCATTAATTTAAACATGAATTGTTTATACAATGTCACAACATTTTTCTTCTATTTTCTTCCAGTGCTTTCATGGTTGCAGTGCCTACGTTTATATCTATAGTCCATTGCATCTGAATATGTGTATTTAATGTGGTGTGAGATAAAAGTCAAAGTTCATTCTTTTTTCAAACACATATCCAGCTTTTCCAGAACCATTTATTGAAAATGTCATCTTTTTCCCGTTAAATTACGCAGAAACCTTTGTCAACAATCAATTGATTGCAGAAGTGAAGATCTCTATCTTGATCCCATTCTATTGTACTGATCTATATGTTTATCCTTGTGCAAACAAGGCACTGTTTTGATTATAGCAAATCTTGAAATGAGGTATTGTAAGTGCTCTAAACTTTTTATTTCTGTAAAATTATTTCGGTCATTCTAGTTCTTTCCTTTTCCATATAAATTTTAGAGTCAGTTTGTCATTTTATTGAAAAAAACCTCTTGTGATTTTCACTGGGAATTCATTGCATCTATAGATCAATGTGGGGGGAATTACCATCTTAATAATATTTTCCCAGGTTTTATATTTGTGTTTTGGGAGGTAGTGGTCCAGAAAAGTTTCACACAGTGTTACTATATTATCTTAAACAGAGACATTTTCTGAGTTTTAAAGATTCTTTTATATGTATCTTTACTGTGTGCTTGAGAAATGCAAATAAAATACAAATGGGAAGTAATCCTAACTTATAGTCCGGCATCATTTTGTCATCTTCTTTGTAAAGTTACTATTAGTCTTTGTGCATTATTTCTTTCATGTACAAAATCCAAATGACACCTGATCTTACAAGTGTTTACATAAACAATGACATGATATTTTTTCTCATACACAAATTACATGGACTCTAAGGCTCAATTTGATTAAAGGAAGACATTTATGCCTCAACATAATTCCCTTTCTTTTGGTGATTTCTGGGAATCAGCAATGAGATTTTTTTCTTATGCCTGTAGTGAATAGTACCAATCAAGCCAGGAAGAGCACTCATGTAGTATGTTCCATATTTTTTTTCCTTAAGGTTTGCACTTCATCCATCTATTCAACCTGTATTTATCGGGTACCAGTTCTGTGCTAAGCATGGTTCTAGGCATGAGTAAAACAGTGAACACAATAGGCATAGCCCTTGCCCTCATAGTTACTGCATTTGAATCAACATCTGAAGCCAAAAAACCACATCAAGAAAGCTAAATGACGGCCTGCTAACGTCATCTCTTGCAAAATCACAAGTGCTTGTGTCAGGTGCCTTTTCCACCATGTTCTCCAAATTTATAATCTGTGGATATCCAGAGCACTGGCCAGCTTTGCACTGGCATAGAGAGAATGGTCCTTTCCCATCTCTGCCAGACTATACCCTCTAGGCACCAAAGCCGTCCTAGAGGATTATTAGGCCGGAGTTTAAAAATTTTCTTTAGAATAGTCTTTTGACTTCTAATTCTCACATCCTTAATCTTACACTGTCTTTTATGCAAATAGCTTTCTTAGTCCTGGCCTTTATCATTTAAACGTAGTTCCTTAAACCCAGTCCAAGGAGTAATATTGAAAGAAAGCTATCAAAAACATTAAAGTCTCAACTTTCACCCTCTGCTCCTCTCTCACTACCAAATGCTTTTCTCCCATCTAGGAGAAAAAGCAGTATTCATGCACCACAGTGAATGGCAGTTATACTCTGATGTTCGGTATCTGTTGGGGAGAAGGAAGGAATGTCTGTTCTAGCTGACTTGTCTATTCTAGCTAGTCTTGTTCAAATAATCAAGGAAATACTAGTACATATAAATATTAATAATTAATTATTGTTCACATTTGACTGCATTAAACTATGACATAAGCTTGACACTTCACATACTACATTTGTTAAGGAAGTGTTGTATCATAGAGCCAACACCATCATGAAAGTCAGGAATATAAAACAGAACTGATTTTGGGGTATTTTTGTTTGTTTGTTTTAATTTGTACAGGCAAGAAGAGCGAGGCAACTCAATAGTGAGGAAAGAAGACAATCAGGGATAATCTACAGAATATTGTATTGCTTTGAATAAGTGCAATGGTAATGCTCTGCATTTACATACTGAATGCAAGAGAGCTTAGAAGGAAAATCATACAGAGTTTAAAACTGCCATGATGAGTAAGCATAAAGCATATCAAGTACATATCAAAGCATATCAAATCGGATTGCTTTTCTTATGTTAAAATATTTCAAAAGCCAGATAATATGCCAAATCATCTGAGTTTTTCCCCTGTATGTCTGTCTCCTTATTGTACCTTTTTGGAACTGGATTTTCCAAGCACGTACTTATCAAAAGTCAGTCTATTGTCTTTCTGTGGCTGGACTGTATTTTCTATGCAGAGCAAAGTTTGGAGCATTCTCCCATTTCATTTTAACTTCCTAAATATGAGAATATAGTCTTGGAACATTTTCAATCGTTGTCAATTAGGAGACGGCATTTTCAGAAGATCCTGAAGTCTAGTGTTGGTAGCTGGCTGTGTGATGATGAAATGAGAGATGGAATATGAGAAATGAGTCATTTGACTGCTGTTTTGTCTCATGCTTCAAATGCTTCTCTTTTAAACTCCAGCCATAACTGAAAACTGTTTTTCTATTCTCAAAGGCAGTCACTAAAATCTGCAAGTTTTTTTTCTGCTTGAAGAAGATCTAAAAGGTTGGGAAATAGATCCCTCTGAAGTCTTCCTGGAAACATAATTCACATCCCAGCATGTTCCATAGCAATCAAATTAATTCGATAGTTGTGAGCCCCTGCTATTATTGCACTGGATACTAAACAGTGAACCAAGCAAAGTTCTTGTCCTCATGGAGCCTACATTATAGTGGGGGCTTAAAGTCAACAAACAATTAAATATATAACTGCATAATGCAGTAAAACTCTGAAACACTGCACCTGAGATAATTGCTATTGAGATAAAATGTGACTGGAACTTGATTGCTAGTGTGCCCATTACTGTTCTGCACTACAGGAGAACTAAAATTCTGATTTCCTAATGGATGGAAAGTGGGGTAGGAGGCAATTTGGAAGTGACTGTCTTGTGATTGTTTGAGACACTCAATTATTTCACTACAGATTATTTCTTATCCAAAATGCCTGGGGCCAGAGCTGTTTCTGATTTAGGATTTTTTTCAGATATTGGAATATTCGCATATACACAGTGAGATATCTTGGGGATGAGACCCAAGTCTAAACACAAAATTTATTTATGTTCTTTATCCATATTATATGCACAGCCTGAAGGTAATTATATGCAATATTTTTAATGATTTTGTGCATGAAAGAAAGTTTCGACTGCATTTTGACTGTGACATGTCACATGAGGTCAGGTGTGGAATTTTCCACCTGTGGCCTCATAATAGCCAAAAAAGTTGGTACCTAAAAAGTTTCAGATTTCGGAGCATTTCAGATTTTAAATTTTTTGATGAGGTATGCTAAAAATGCTGTGTACATTTTGGACGATATAGGCCATATCTAAAAATGATGTTTCTCAGTACCCTTGCAATCATATGATCCCTTAATACATTTGGATCTTATTTATAATTATTATGTCAGGTTTTACTAAATAATATCAGTCAGAGATAATTGCTATAAATAAAAAGCAGGTCAGAGATTAGAAAGAAGTGGTGGGGGAGCAACTAATTTTAATTAGGTGGCCAGAATAACCCCTTTGAAAAGGTGACATTGAGGCAGACACCTAAAAGCCCAAAGAAGCAATCCCTGTAGATATTTGTGGAGAAGATTTTGAAGACATAATTGATAAGATTTGCTGTTAGACTTTAGATCCATTACGAAAGGAAGAAAAGAGTTAAGAACAACAAGATTTCTTTAATTTAAGCTACTATTTATCTTTCAGCATTTATTAGAAGGATAATTTTAAGTATCTATCAATTGTGAGCAATAATGTGATTGTCAATATTAAACTATGTGACTAATTCACTTAAAATTAAACAAATTCAGTGTTCCAAAAAAATTATTTGAGATTAAAACTTCTTATGCTGTCTGAGGCCTAACAACTAAGATTGAGAGGCAGCAAATTGCCAGAGGCAATATTTCCCAGCCTGTTTGAAAGGGTAACACCTTTAAATTATTTGTGATTTTTATACTTAAAATTGCTTTAAAAGGTATAAATACTCTTTAAATTAAATGAATTATAATAACTTATATTTTGAGAATTTCATATCTAAATCCATGCTGGAGTATACAAAGTCAAGGATAGGGATAGATTCCTTCCTCTGAAACTTCCTATTAGCTGACTTAGGAAAGTTAGTCTAAAAATTTTAAATGTTAACATCTGCCAAATACACAAGCTTCAGAAAATTGCTAAAATCGTATTGTTTTTTTTCTTCCCTGAAGCTAATTTTGGAACTTAATACTTCAAAATATATGTGTTTGGGTTTATTAATATATTTTCATTGCTATTAATATGCTACTTTCTACTGTGTGTGTCAGTACTCTTCCATTCAATGTAATATAAACTAATGTAATAAAATTCCTGAGCTCCTGAAACATTATTTGTTCCTCTTTTGTCTGGATGCTCCTAATATTAATACTTCCTATATTATCTCATGAAATTTTTTATTTATTTGTACTGAGTATCATAGTTAATATATCCACCAACCCCATGAGGACATTATTGTGTGGTGGTAGATAGCACGGTCTTCATGCCAGGTAGGCTGAAATTTTCTTAGTTGTCCGCTTGTCCATTAAAACGATTTAGTTTATAAATTGCTTTCCCAAGCCTCAATTTTGGCTATAAGTTACATGTGTTTAACAATTATATCTAAGACGTAAGATAGCTGTCAAAACTAAATAAGATAATGCATAACTAAGAATAGAGGCTGGTATGCAATGATCTCTTAAAAAATTCAGCTATTAGTGTGTCTTACTTGAAAAAAATGTACAACAAATGAATGATAATTTTTTTGAGAAAAAGCACATTGAATTTTCCTCAATGCTAGTGGAGGAAACAGAATAATGGACATGGAATCACTAATCAGAAATTTTGCTGCCTAATAGGAGATCTAGTTTCAGGTACCTCTCCAATCAGAGTTTTCACTGTGGGATTATGGTTTAGTTAGGAGTGAAAAAACTGCTCTATGTGAATACTGGCTTAACGTATTTTAGTTGTGATCATTTATGAAATATATCCAAACTCTGTGTTTCAAGGTGTTCTAATCTGTAAAGTATTTCTTCCATGTAGAATTTTATGATTATACTAGTTACTTTATAGTAGCACCAGTGTTCCATGACTCTAACCTTTTGTTCAAGGTAAAATTCTTATTGCTGAGATTGCACAAGGTTGTGGTCTGTGCAACTCTGTAATTTTAGAGAACAGAGTAAATGTTTGGGGAGTATTTTGTTTTCTCAAATCTACCCTACTTATGTGGCTATCTTTTGAGCTTTTGTATTTATTCCTTCAAGGGAGTATTTTTTAAAGATTTATATTAGATCGGAATTACATTTTCTAACGTGGTTAGAAAATATGAATTACAGCAACTCCACCAACCTGAATTAACACAGAATCTAGTCTGTCTGCATATTAAAATGAGAGAAAGTAAACAGTTCCCAACTGTTAAGTTTGTTCTTCATTTCTATAACTCGAGACTTTTCAAATGTATATTTTAGTATTTCTATTTTATTCACCTGAATTGTGACATTCCATTGCAATATTATAAGGTTATGTTTTTGTAACACTAATAGCAGAGCACCTATATAAAAGAGAAATCCCATAATAGTATATCTGAGATGAACTATTTCTCAAGATAATTTTATCCATTCCAGAACAGTAAAATTATCTTTTATTAATAATAGAGAAAACTTGGTGATTTGTCAATAACCCTTTTTTGTTTTTATAAAACCTTAAATTGATCTTTCAGGTGTTTTGTCTCTTTTCTATGTGTATGTGTTGGATTGTGTGTATTATTAGTTAATATCCTTATATTCATTTTATAATAAAGAACTAAATCAAAACTATACTTCTGAAGAAATATCTTCCAAATAGCACAGCATTAACATACATATAATATAAATTGAAGTTAAAGACTATAGGAGAAATAGGAAAAAACATAATCATAATAGAAAGTAAGACAGTGAAAAATAGTGAAGTTGTGCTAATGAGGAAGCTACCACTATGGTGCCTGGGATTTGAGTGCCTTGAGGACACTCTGAAAAACCCTGTGCTTCAGGATACCTCACACGAGGGTGGAGAAACTGGGTATCAATCCACCAACCTCCTCCCATATTGGCTGTGAGTCACATCCCATCTCCACTAGGGCATGAACACATCTAACTTTCAGTTTGGCTTGTTTAAGCATAGCAAGACTCTGCATAGTCAGCCCCTGTAGATAAGAGGAGAGAAAATGATTTAAGTAAAATGTGTGAACTTGGAGGAAATTTTTTCTCAAAGGTGCAAGTAAACTCCCAAGTGGGCAGTGCGCAAGGAGACCTGGGATAGAATATCAGCAGCTTCTGTCACAACAGTAAATTATTCAATCCAAAAAAAAAAAAAAAAGCATATTATTCCTGTGTTCATAAACTAATTACTAAACAGCGGGAAAAGGAAACCTAAATAAATTCAGAAAGTAAAAATAGAAAACACAGAAATCATCTCTTCTTAAAACTTTAGGGCACACATAGGAATCAGCTGGAAATCAAATAAAACACAGATTTCTGGACCCACTCACAGAAATTCTGAATCAGTAGGCCTGGTGTGGGACCCATGAATTTGCATTTCTAACAAGTTCCTGGGCAATGCTGATGATGCTGGATACAGAGCACATTTTGAGTAGACTTGTTATAGCTCACATTTTCTGAATGCAGTACAATTTAACAAAAAAATAAACACCAAAAGAAAATCCCCAAAACAAAACATAAAATGAATCAAGTTGAAAAACAAGCTAAAAATCTTCTAAAAACATCCTTCGATTTAAAGATTCATCATTGAATTCTAGACAGTAAAGATGATGAAAACACGATGCAGCTGAGGTAATACACGAAGCAGTCTTAAAAATTTGCGTTTTTAAAAAAAGAGAAAGAGGATTTAGCATTCTACTGAGAGAATTAGAAAAAATTCATCCACCAAGCAAATTTAAGAAAAAATATAATAAATAAGCAATAGAAATAAAAGTAGAGTATAATAAATATAAACAAAATAAATATACTATAGAACTATACAACTGGTAAACAAATCTGAGAGCTTTTTCAAAAACTATATGAAATAAACAACTACTTAACCTAATGAAAGTTAAAATGAGAGAACATAAGCACATCATTATATATTGAAATAAAAATGTAGAAATAATCAGAGATAATTCTATGTCAATAATAACTAAAAATATCTACTCAAGGTGAATGCAGTTTTAGGAATTTCATCTTCCCAGACTGACCTGAAATGAAAAATATTAACAAGCCTATAACAAGGAAAGAGATAAAGAAGATGACCCAACAGCCAAGCTATTCACTTACAAACAACAGACCTTGACAATGATGCCAACAACAGACCTTGACAGCATTGCCAAAAACATTTGCTATTTAATATGCCCCATGTATAGTAAAAGAAGAAATACTGCCCCTTTTTTCACAAGGGCAGCATAGAATTTACAGCATATGTTCCAAATATCATTCAGAAACACACACACATGCAACTGATCAATCATATTTATATTATCTGTAGCTGTATATTAAAATAACCAAGCTTTGGTTATAGAGTGAGAAGCACAGCCAGTTATTTTAATATAATTTGATATTAGAAAATCTGTAAATGTATTAAATATACTAATAGGTAAAATGAAGAAAAAAATTATGAGATCACTTCCTAGTTGGCATACTATTCGTATGCCAAAAGAATAATAGAGATTTTCAATTAATATTTTTGTAAAATAGAAATAAATGGATACTTCTTTTACCTATAAATACGGATGCTATGAATATTCATATGTATGATATATATCATATAATGTAAGTTTTAAGATATATATGATGTATGCATAGAAATCATAGAAATATGTATATGACCCTTGCATGTAAAATAGTTGACATTGATGTGTATAACATGTGATAACAGTGGGGAAGGTGTGAAAGGATGGAATTGTGCTATATCGTGAAGTGAGAGCTGACATGATTTGCTGTGAATTAGATGAAGGATGGACAACAAAAAGATGATTACTTGTTTGGCCTAAGCTATGCATAGAATGCAGTTGCTATTAAATGAAATAGGGAAGATAGGATGAAAAGGGAATATCAGAGGGAATATCAGTAGCTGAGTTTGGGACATATTCACTTGGCTAGTAGATATCCAAGTGGAGCCATTAAGCAGTCGGCCATTTTTCCAGTGCTGAATTCAGGTGGTCCAGGCTGAAATGATGCACTTGGGAGTCAATAGCACATAAACAGCATATTTTTAAAAAGGAGGTGCTGACAGTGTGAGAAATGGTAACAGAAAACAAAGAGTGGAAGAGATAATGGACTAGGACAATTTAGTATGATTATTGGGCAGTAAAAAGAGCTTTTTTAAGATTATTGATCATGAATTTAGAATGAGAACAGTTATCTGATTTTTAAGGCACATTCAGCTGAACAAGAACAAGCATATATTTAACTAGAATGTGGTTTCATTGGGTCATGACAATAATAAGCGAGGGCAATGATGTTCCATATGAAAACACCTAAAACAGTACCTGTAACCTGGAAAGTGCTCAACAAATATTTATCAAATTAATTGATAAGATAAAAGTATATATATATACACATGTTATCTGCTATGTCTCAAGCCAATCTGTGGCCCTCAAACAAAGCAGAACAAAACCCTACAAAACGTAATTAAAGCCAAGGGAAGAGAAAGATGACTTGTATTCTACTTTTATTTCATAATTGCTTTTATAATAGTTAAAGTAAACAAAATAACAAATGAAGAATACATATGTTTAAAAGTGGGAGAAGTTAACATTCTTTTTATACGAATATAATATGACTGAATATCTTAAAATATAGTAATTAATTAAAATGTCCTTACAATTAGTTCAATAAGCTCACTGGCAACATTTACTTACAAATGCATATTCTTAGTTAGAAATATAATGAAAAACTTTTTTTTTTTTAAATTTTTTAATTTATTTCAGCATATTATGGGGGTACAGATGTTTCTGTTACATATGTTGCCCTTGCCCCCACTTCCCTCCCTAAGTCCGAGTTTCAAATATGTCCATCATTTGGGTGGTGCACATTG
>CAUYSK010036892.1:0-32226 GCA_963575035.1 Avahi laniger | reverse complement strand
CGCTCACTGGTGGCAGCCATCTCTGGGCTGGTGTTAGCAGGTCTCTCCAACCACTCAGGAGCCCACCAGCAGTCTGAGATGCAAGGGAGGGAAAATTAAACCACTCTACCTACCCTTGTGGCTGGTCTCCAAGCCTCTTGGGGACCTTCCTCTGGTTTTCCTCTGCAATTTCTTCCTGTGGAGTCTCCTGTAGTTTCAGGCACACTTCCTTCCAAACCTCATCTAATGTATGTTTGTCTGCCTGTTTATTTTTTTTTCACTTTCTTCTAAAATCTATCTTTTCTTGCAGAGACACTCTGATTGGAGGTTTTTCTTGTCCACCATCTTGCCCCTTCTTCCAGCTTTGGACTGCTGTTGCATATTTTGAAAGTTCCATTGAACTTTCTAGTCTTTTTAGTCATGGAAGAAGTGATTTATTTTATTGTATTATTTTGGAGAGGAGAGGGTTTTAGATTGTCAATTTAATATTTAAGTGAATCTAGACATTTTGTACAAATACGTTGACAAAGATTATCAAGGAAAATAGGGTCACTCAGAATTATTTAGGCTGTAGAATCCCCACAGCGACCCTAAGGTATGGACAGAGGAAAGGGAATTGGAACTGCTGTCTTGGTCTTTGCTTTGCAGCCTGTTAAGCTACTCATTACTCCAATTAAATTTTAAAGAGATGCATTCCTACTAAATGTCCACTTTTTCTTCCTCACTAGGGTTTCTGTCCTAAATTCCTAACTGCTTTCAGTGAGCCGAGCTAAATGGTCATACAAAGACAACGGGCCCCACTTCAAACCTGTCCCTCAAAGCTCAGATTAGGACCAGCTAATCTTTTCACTGGTCCACATATTTAACCCTTTAGAACATAAAGTGCTTAGAAAAACCTTAAATAGTCTCATCTATCTACTATGAAAATGGATTAGAGGGCAGGGAGACAAGGTAAGTGAGAGGGCTTTTACAATTTTTTTTTTTTTTTCCTCCAAAGGCTTCTCTGATATACACCTCCCAGCATGTCCCAGGTGTTCTCTTGATGCATCTGTGTTGATGGCATCTGTCCTACTGAAGGAGACTGAAGCATATGAAGCCTCTTCCCAGGGTTTTTGAGGTTGTAAATTCCAAACTCTGCAAGGTCATAGCTAATGCATGCACTGGGTATCGGAACATCTGAAAGCACTGAGTGAGTTGATGGAGACCTTAGTGATTGAGGTCAAGTGTAAAGGAAGCGGCAGCAACTGTTCAGCTCTGGCACATTTGTGTTAAGGAAATGCAACCTCAGTTATAGCAAATCTTTAGGATTTTTCAAGAGAAACTAGAAACCTAGATTTTTTTTCTTTTTTAAAAATTATGAAATCCTTCACTTCTTAAAAGCTTTTCCATATGTTATATAAAACTCTGACATGAGCGAAAGAAAACATGTTTGTGGCCTTGATTTGTCCAATGGGCCACAAGTTTGTGGCCTCCGCAATAAGAAGCAACATTTATTATCTGTTTGATGATAGAACAGACAATGTGCTCAGAGGTTTAAAGAACTTATCCTTAAAAAGTTTCTTTTCAGTGTGTGGGGGGGATGAGGTTATTATGTGTTTCCCTGCAAACTTTTCTTTTAGTTTTGTTAGCTGTTCCTTACAGCCTTCTCTAACAGTGAAATCCCCTAGCTCTGAAACCCGTTTACGTACATTTTCTATACCACTAATTTTCTAACAAATACTATTAATATTTTATGGCATCTTTTATAGCTACTACTTTTTAATTGTTCAACTTTTATATTCAAGTAAAGTTATATTTTGTTTCCCAAGCTAGATTACCAGCTTTTTCTATTGAAAGTAATACAAGACTGTTTTCTTCTAATAAAGTGTATAAATTAAAGGTAAATTTATTAAGTACTTGGATGGATAAATTTAAAGTGAATAACTCTATGCCAAGTTATCAGTAGATAATTTCTTAATTAATATGTAATAATGACTATTTATTCTGTTCTTGCTAGGCACTGTGATAAGGGCTTAAAAATTTTATTAGTTAGATATTACTGGCTCTATTTCATATAGGCAAAAAAAAAATCATGAGATTTGAAAAATTTTTTGTCCAAGTCATATATAAGTTGCAGAGCCTGGATGTAGTTTAACATCAAAAGCGCCAATAATAGACATTAACACAGGTTTGAAATGTGTAAATGAAAAGGTAAACTCCAACCCAGGAGGGTAAGTCACCCACAACTCAGCAATTAGTATCATGACAAGAATTTAAATACACATGTTGTAAGTTTCCATACTCAAATAAATGTGAATGCTAATAGGGACTCATTATTCAGAGTGCTAATGCTAGTACTGTAGTATTCTCAACTTCTTAAATATAATGCTTTCTCTTTGCCCACTATCTCTTCTCCCACTCCTATCTCAAAAGGATTAATTAGTTCTTTCAAAAACTAGTTGCTGAGGTCATAAGAAATGAATGTTGGATTAGAAGGGATTGTAGAAATCACTTGGTCTAACTTATTCATTATGAAATGAGAAATAAAGACAGGAAGAGATTTGCCCAAGTACGTACCACTCAGAAAATAAATATTAGAACCAATACTGGATTTCCATATATTAAAGTAAAATAATGAAAGCATGTTATTCTTAGGAAATCAGCACGGTTTATTTTAGATAGCTTGTAAAAACATGCCAGCACCTCATCTCTTGATTGACAGAGAACAAATAAAAATGGATTTTCAGCAGTTAGTTCTTGATCCTGATTGACAGTCATGTCCTCTACATTGATGTGAGCCAGCGGGATGGAGGAAGACGGTGTAGACGAATATTGTGATGATCAAATGATGCAGAAAATGTCTAGTTCCTAGACTCTAGTAAATATAATTGAGCTCTTCAAGAACAGGAATTGTATTTTGTTCCTTGTGCTTTTCCAGCAGATGACTGAATGTATCATGCTTGTTACTTAGAGGAATGTGAATGTTTTCCTTGTGCTTCTGATCCAATTAACATTTAGTGATTGCTTTCTGTCTTCCAGACCCTGTGCCTTGAGCATTCATCTATATTCATCTCATTTAATCCTCACCAAAAGAAAACAAAATAAAACCACAGATGTGCGAAACCTCCCAAAACCTTGTGAGATAAGTATCATCCCCATTTCACAGATAAGGATGGAAATTTAGAGCTGGTGATTTTTTCAGTGCCTACAATTAGTAAAACAGATAATAAAAAATGAGATTCCGATTCTAGAACCCTTTTTTCTCTCACACTGTCTGTTAAATATATTTGTATTTGAAGCTGTTCGAGCAAACATATTATTTATCCTACTGTTGTACATTCGTTAGAGTGAATACAATGTTATGGCCATCCTAGCAGTAGCTGTTGAGGATGGTAACAACGTTAGGAGCTGATTTTTGAACTAGACACACTAGACCTAAGCATCCGAACAAATATTGCCCCTCACTGGGAGATGGTACTGTTCAGTCATGGAAGAGCCATAGAGTTGTAAGACAACAAGAAGACAAAACATTGCTTATCCCTCTACAAAAGCCACAGATACTCATACAGCCCTGTGTTGGGAGAACTGAGCTACATAATGTAACAGAAAACAGTAAGATCAATGTCTAAGGAAATACTGTATGGAGGAATACAGTGCTGAAGGATAAACAGTATTCCTGTCTTGACTCTGAACTTGGGACACTAGGGACCAAGTTTCATTTATTTCTATGAAACCAGGTACATGGCAGGCAGATGTTTACTAGATTGGTGGATGAATTCTGTATCTAATTTTAAAAATAATAAAAACAAGCCAGGCACACTGGTTCATACCTGTAATCCCAACACTTTGGGAGGCCAAGGTAAAAAGATTGCTTGCAGTCAGGAGTTTGAGACTAGCCTGAGAAATATAGTGAGACCTCATCTTTACAAAAAAATAAAAATAATTAGCCAGGCATGATGGCATGTGCCTGTAGTTCCAGCCATACAGGAGGTTGAGGTGGGAGGATTGCTTTGAACCCAATTGTTTGAGGCTGTAGTGAGCTATGATTGGCACTGCATTCCAGCCTGGGCAACAGAGCCAGACCATGTCTCTAAACAAACAAACAAACAAACAAACAAAAAAAATAAAAACAATAACAAAATTCCCTATGTTCTCTTCCTGTTTGTAGGCTAAGTAGGTAAGGATACATGAGGAGGACAAGATTTTTTTCCCCATTTAGTCTTGGCCTATAGTGATCAGATTTAGTGGTTATTATGAATTTGCTCTTATTGAAAAGGCATTATTGCCATATTTAAGACTACCAAAAAGGTGCATAGAGAAAAAGCTGTCTTGTCTTTACCAACCAATAGTCGTAAGAGTTTGCAGAAAGCAATTCAATATTCACTAAAACATGTGGTTGGTCTAACTCTTATTTACATTGCTGTGTTTGCAGTGATTAACTAAATCCAGTTAGTCTTATCGTTAAATTACCTGGATATCTTAGGACATTTGAACAAAAAAATAAAAATAACTTGATTAGACAGCTATACAGGTCTATATAACATTCTGCACAGGCTTGTCTTTTCAGAGTAGATATAAAAGCAGCACAAATTGGGTTAATTTAAACTCAAACAAAAGGTCAGCTGGCAAAAAGCAAAGACCTCTATGACCCTTGTTCAAATCCTGGAAGCCATAAATCCTACTAAACTACTTAAGGCTTTATTAAGCAAGCCTAACAAAAGATAATCAACATTGTAATTATTGTTCAATTATGTACTGAATAATAAGCCTGGTTTTTATTTGTCAAAGCAACAGGCATTAAGTTATTTGTAAAACCATTGTAATAAATAGTAGAAGTCTATAGGTTGTATAAACAATTAAAGAAAAATCATAAAACCAAATACTTAAAATTGGTTGAAACCCAAAAAGTATCCATTAGGCTTTTTGAAAGTCAAGGTTGCAAGGATAACTAAAATGCGAAATGCAAGAACAAAATCCATTCAGGTTTCACAATCTCCAGTGTCTCATTTTTATCAAAAAGTTCAGCCAAAGAAAGAAGCAAAATTGAAAAACCTGTAGGACTCCAAACCGCAAGTTAAGTGTCCCTGAGTTTTCCTCATGAATTGTCTGAAAAACAAGCAGCAAGATGTTCTGTAAACCAAAAGTTTAAAATCTTGGTAACACTTTATGGTGTCTTTAAGTATTTAAAAAAAAATAACAATTAATAAATGATTGGAAGAAAATCGTATCCTTAATTATTTTAAGATGTATTTGTGCTTCATTGTTCATGCAACACATAGTGCAATGTGTTTTACAACGCCCTTACAATTGATTATTAATTTTAAAGTGTTATATTTCCTGAAAGTATACTGATTACTTCTAATAATTCAATGGAAATAATCTTGAAATTATATTTTTATTGAATTCTTACATTTAATACTTCCCAATTATTGACATTATGCATTTCTTTTATAAAGAAAAATTACAGAGAAGGCTTCAGTTAGCAATTGTTTTTCTAAATATATTTCTGTTATTGATTAAGAAATTAAAAATGAAAAGTTAGAAAGACACCTTTTGCAAAGAATTGGAGACCCTCATGGAAATGTAAACTGCTTGTTTTTCTGTCTGCAGATATATGTTTTAAATTTCAAAAGTCTATGTTTTTGGCTTTGCATTATAATTTATGTGAACAGCTTTGAGTGAGCTATCTCCAAGGTTACAGAGACCTTGTATAACCATCCTATTGGAGAAATTTCATAAACACAGAACAAAACTTCAAACCCTTCAGTACATTACTGCAACATGAATTAAAGAGAAAAAGAGTGTTCTGATAAAGTGCAAATATTGTCAGGCTGACCTTTGGGATTCGGTTTTGTTCTATGTTGATCTAAAGAAAGAAGAAGCTTTCCATGGTAAACGTGGAACCTACTGAAACCTGCTGGTTTTGGCATTTCTACTAGGAATCAAACCTCTGGCAAAACCCAACATTCTGTTTCTAAGAAAAGAAGTTTACAAAGCTCAGAAAACCTTGGACATCAAATAGCTCTTACAAAACAACATTTTGATGATTTAAGTGTAAATGAATGAGAAACATATGGATTAAATTTCTCTTAAAATACACATGGGTTTAACAATTAAGGGCAAAAGTGCTTGGCAAAATGAGTTTTTAGTTTTATTGAATCCAAAAGGTTTGAAAAATAGTTCAAGTTGTTTGACAAACCCAAGACACAGCTGGATTCTTCAGTGTTTCATTGGCAGTGCCCATCAACTCTGACCTCACACATTGGGTGGGGTTCTGTCTCATTCAAAAAGTGAATCAGATGGTATTCTTGACATTGTAGTATTAGGTTATTAAGTATGAAATGTCCCATTTCCTTAAGTACTAAGTTTGAGAGTTGATATCTCTGACATTTCACTTTGACACTTCTTGGTTTATTTTTATAGTGAAGGTACCCCGTCAATCTTTCAAATGTATGTTTTGGCTTGTGATTATTTTTCAAATTTCCTTTTAGAGTAATTTTTGTGAAACCACAGATAAAAAAATTTGTGATATTTTCAAATATGAATTCCGTAGTGGAAACAATGTAGCACAGACAGCTCAAAATATCAATGAAGTGTTGGGAGGATGTGGCTAATGAATGCACAGTATGCCAGTGGTTTGAGAGGTTCCATACTGGTGATTTTAGTCTTGAAAATGAGCCATGTAGGTGACCTGAGACCAAGGTGGATAATGATGAGCTGAAAGCTGTAGTGGAAGTGAGTCCATCCCAACATACATGTGAATTAGCAGCAAAGTTTGATGTTACTGTTCCAACAAGATTGAACCATTTGAAACAAATGGGCAAGGTAAAGAAGCTGGACAGATGGGTTCCACATAAATTAAATGAGCATCAGAAGAGAAATCGTCTCAAAGCTTGCCTTTCTTTGCTGTCACAACATAAAGGTGAAATATTTCTACACTGTATTGTTATATGTGATGAAAAATGTATTCTTTTTGACCATCGCAAGTTTGGCACAATGGTTGGATAAAGATGAAGTGCCAAAACACAGTCCAAAACTGAATATTCATTAAAAAAAGGTAATGGTATCTGGTGGTCCAGTACTGGTATTATCCACTACAGCTTCATGAAACCTGTTCTGTCAATTACAGCGGATGTCTGCTGCAACCAATTGGATGAAATGATGAGAATGCTTGGAATTAAGAAGCCGAGATTGGTCATTAGAGACAGGTCAATCCTCTTAGAAGAAAACGCTCCATGACATGTCGCACAGACAACGCTGCTTAAACTACAGCAGCTGGAGTTGGAAACTCTCTGTCACCCACCGTACTCACCAGACCTTGCACCAACTGACTACCACTTCTTCCAGGCTTTGGACTACTTCTTGCAAGGAAAAATATTCAATTCTCCAAAAGCTGTGGAAAATACCCTTCACAATTTCATCATCATTTGCTCTTCAGGCTTCTTTGCAGCTGGCATAAAAACTATCTACCATTAAGATGACAAAATTGTGTTGATAGTGTAGGTGCATACTTTGATTAATTGTACCACTTCCTGTTTGAGATTAATAAACTACACATTTTTGATTTGAAATTGGACATTTCATATTTAATGACCTACAATCACCAACAAGGCAGGTGCACCAATCACTCAGGTATAATAGAATACATGTTAGATTATCACATGCTCTGTTTATAGCTAAACCTTACAATCATTGCTTAATCATTCCAGGAAACCAGAAAGAGTTTCCAGGAATTTGAAGTCAATTCTGGTCTCTTCCTACTTTTGCAAAATTCAGAGGTGCCAGTTACATCAAAAGCTAATGTTTTTCCGAAGTGTGGAATGCAGATCATTTGTGTCAGAAATATTAAAAATGCAGACCCCTAGTCCCTTTTTCAGATCTATCATATCAACATTTCTGGAGGCAGGGCTGAGAATCTCTATATTATATAATCTCAGAGTCTTATGCCCTCTAAAACTTTGAGAATCACATTTCTAAAATATGAGGCAAGTACTATTAGATTTCATCAGGAAAGAACCATCATCATTTTCTGTGTGATTGACTTGAATGTCACTTTGGTTCAGTTTCTAGATTGAAAGATCTAGAACTACAGGCAGAAACTATGTCTACTCATGCTTATCATCGCACCTCCAGCCCAGTACCAGTAGGCTCTTGATATTTGTTTGAAAAGAAAAGTGTTCTAATTAATTCAACGAACTCAAAGGTACGCATTTGTCTTTAAAACTTTTGTATGCAATAATATACTTGAAAAGATTTTTGAAAGGGTATGAAAGGTATTAAATATTGCTCTATTCAACATTTGTTTTCTATATATTTTTACTATTGACTCTTAAAAATGTAAATGACAGAACATTTAAATAACTTTATATACCAGAACTACAGAGAAATGACTCAACGTATCATGGCCTTTGTCTAAGTAATATCAATCTACCTAAATTGATACCCCTCTGCTAAATCTCATGAATAATTCTGTCAGGGGAGTAAATGTTAAATCCAGGATACAGTATCTTTACACAATTACTTGCTTAATGACTCCCTGTCTGTATCTGGTATCACAAGAACAAGCAGAAAGTTTATCCCTGTAAGGTGATACTATGAAGGAAAAATAAGTGATGAATCACAATGAGTTAAAATATTTATGCCTAAAGATACAAAGAAATGTAATGACAGAAGAAAAAAATACTTTAATGTCTGTGATTATTAAAAGTATTCTTTTTAGGTATAAAAGTTGCACACGTATGGTTTTTCTATGTTTATAAAATAAATATTTCATGATTGCTCAGTTTGATGACTATCCATCCTCATCATACCACCTAAGGTTTTCAGTTTGTTTGTATGTTCGTACACACACACACACACACACACACACCCCACATGTATGCATTTTTTAAATGTAAAACTTGAACTTATAACTACAAATTTATCTTTTCAATTAATTCAAAAGTAATATTTTCCTGTTAGCAAATATTTCTTATTTTAGTGATTACAAAATAGCCCATCTAAATTATTAAACTGCCCCCTATTTTTCACATCTAGGTCATTTAGCAGCTTTCCTATTATAAAAAAATTCTCCATTAATTATTAGAGTGTATTTTCAAGCACATTCCTGATGATTATCTTACGATAGACTCAACATAGAATTGATAATGATGGTGAATATTTTTTGAGCATTTCTTACGGGTCTGAATGTGAGCTAAGCCCTTTGGAAGCATTAGCTCATTTATCTCTAACAAAATACCTATAAGGTAGGTATTAATTTTGTATTTTACAGTCTCTGAGTCAAGAAGCTAGCAAAAAGTAAAGTCACAGTTTAAACCCAGGATTGGCCCTTTCCAAGCCCCGTGCTCTTCACCTGGATGAAATTAATGTGTCAAAAAATGTTCCAACTATTTTAAGGTCTGATACCAAGTTGCTCTGCAGGACGGTTAAACCAATTTAAATTTCCTGTATGAATCAACAATGTTAATTCGTTTGACAGAAAAATAGAAACATAAATTTTGGTGTAACTTCTATTTTCTTCTCATTAAGGAAGCTGAATTTTCTAATTATATGTTTATTTCCATGTCCATTTCTGTAAAATTTGTTTTGTTCTTTTCCCATTTTTTTAACTCACAGTCCTTTTCTTATTGATTTATTAAAAAAGATACTTTAAATATTTTTCCATTTTGTCACTTGTATTTAGTTTTGCATATGATACTTTTGACTTACAGAAAAATTTATTTTTATGAACGAAACACATATTAATTTCCTGTACACTGTTGAGGGGTTTTATGTTTAATAAGCAGTTCCCTTTTTATATGTACCTAAAGTTATATTTTTATTTTGTTTTCATATAACTCTCTAATTCATCTCAAATTTGTTTTGTTATCTAAGCACCACTGTTAAATATTAATCTATTTCTTTTTATTTTGGAATAATCCATATATTTTTATAGACTTTCTATGTAACAAAGTATGTGGTCAGCAAATAGAGTTTTATTTCCTTCTTTCCAGGTTTTGTTTTTAATTTCTTTTCCTTTTCTAATTGTACTTATCAAGACCTCCTATGCAATGTGCAACTGAAGTAACAGTAGTGAGTGTATTCATCTTGTTCCTTAGTTCCACGCTTCTTACTGGAGAATACTTCTAACAGCAGCATGCTTTTAACATTTTCCTAATTATTTGTTTATTCTTATAATAAATATTATTCAGCAACACTTATGTGCTGGCGCTTATTTTACGTGCTTGAGATACATCTATGAGCAAAATTTCCAGCCTTGAGGAGCTCATTCTATAATTACTATAAATTATCTTTTCTAGATTAAGGAAGTTCTCTTGCATTATCTGTCTACTAAGTTTTCTTTAAAATCACAAATGTGCCGAGTTTTGCAAAACATCATTTTTCTTTTCTGATTCTATTGTGATCATCTAATTTTTTTTCAGTCTGTTAAGGTAATGATCAACATTCATAGATTTTCTAATATTAAATCTTCCTAACACTTCCAAGATAAATACGACTGAGTCGCAACATATTTCTTGTTTACACAAAATCAATTTTTGATAATATTATGTTCATATTTATGAGTGAAATGGATTTATAATTTCCCTTTGTATTTTAATTTTGATATCTCATTTTGTTATCAAGTTATAGCAGCTTCATAGACTGGAACAGAGAGAATTCTCTTTTTTTTGTAAGAGTATATCAGATTAGAATAATTTGTTTTTTGAAAGATTGGCAGAACTCACTTATAAAACAATTTGGGCAGGATATTTGTTCTGTGGAAAGACTTCTAATTGTGAATTCACTTTTACACTTATAGGATTACTTAGGATTTCATTTTTTTTAAAATCGATTTTATCCTCTTCATTTGTTTCAAATTTATTGCTATAGATTTATTGATGATATTCTCCTGTTATTTTTAAAAGTTTAGTGTTTATTTATTCTTTCATTCTTAATGTACGTACATCTGTTCTCTGTTTTTTTTTGATTAGTCACAAGAGGTTTATCTAAATTGTAAATTTTTTAAAAAAAGAATCAATTTATTTGATTAAACTTGCTATTACATTTACATATTCTTTTACATTTTAGCTCTGATACTTATTTTCTCTCTTAATCTTTCGGGGGTTTATTTTCTTCTAATATTTTGAAGTTTCCTTTGTTGTTTTTTTCTCTAACTTCTTAGAGAAATTTTCAGAATTTTAATTTATAATTAAATTTTCAGAATTTTAATTTATAATTTATTCTTTTCTAATGTAAGTATTTGAGGCCACATATTATTCTTGAAACACTGCTTTTTGACGTCCCATTATTTTGATATGTCCGTTTTCATAACTCTTTAATTATAGTATTCTGAAATTTCTATACAACTTCTTCTTTGAACCATAGCTATTTAGAGTGTTTTTAAATTTAAAAATGTTTTATATTATCAACTTCATTGTGGGTAGAAAAATTTGTAGATTACTTCATTATTTTTATTTATTTTTTTGATTTCACCATAATATGGGGGTACAGATGTTTAGGTTACGTGTGTTGCTCTTGCCCCTCCTCCCTCCCTCAGTCCAGATTACTTCATTATTAAAATTTGTTGAAATTTACTTTATTGTCTAGTACATAATAAATTTTTATAAATATTCTGTGTATGCTTGAGAATAATGTATATTTTATAACTGTTAGGTGTAAATTCTCTATATGATCAACAGGTCAACCTTTTTAAATTGAGTCGTTCAAATTTTCTATATCTTTGTTGACTCTTTTTGACATATCAATAATTAAGAAAAGTTTTTTAAGTCTGTATAATTCTAAACTCTGCTTCTGTCTTCATATCCCCTTCTTCCTTATGTCTCTGTGTTTTAAATCTCCAGCCTTTTTTTTTAATGAGGAAAAGATTTGAGCTCACCCTAAATCCAGGATGATCTCATCTTATGATCCTTAATTTAATTACATCGCAAAGAGGAGTAACAGGAGTTAGGATTTAGATGTACATTTTGAGGGGTCACTATTCAACCCACTATGGTATTTCAGTTTAGGAAGTTTCTGTTACCCTACCTCAAAGTGCTCTGATTCTTTAGCTATGTTTTGTCTGCCAATGAACCCACCAGAGACATTCTTCTTTCTGTATTTTGATTTCCAGCATTGTGTTTTGATTTTTTGTTAGTTTCCATCCCTATGATAACATTACTCTTTGTTCTTATATACTGTCTACCCTTTCCACTAAAGCCCTTAAAATAGTAACATATTAACTAACATTAATTATAGTTACCTTAAATTCTTGTCTGATAATTCTAAAATCTGTGTCATATCTGAGTCTGGTTCTAATGCTTGCCTTGTCTCTTCAGACTGTTTTCTCATGCTTCTCAGCATTGTTCGTAATTTTTGTTGTTGCTGTTGAAAGCCAGATATGATATATCAAGTAACTGGAATTGAGGTAAATAGGCCATTGTGTGAAGTTTTATTTTAGTCTGGCTAGAAATTGAACTGTAATTAATATTTGCTATAGCTATAGATGCCAGATGCTCAAATTCTTCTAGCATCCTTGTTTGTGTCTCTCTTGTTGTCTTTGAGCTTCCCTAAGTACTCCTCCTCAAATAAAGAGTGCAGTTCTCTCTACTGTAATCCCCTGCTATATTAGAGCCCCGCTGGTGCAGTGATACGGTATGGGGGAAGGAAAGTATTCTATAAACTTATGATTAAATTTGTGTTTAAGGGGGCCTGGTGTGTGAATTTCACAGTGTTTCTTAGATTTCTCCCCTTCCCCACCTTAGGTGAGAGAGAAAAACTAGAGGGAGCTGGAGTTGGAAAAATGCCCTTCCCCTAGGTGGATAAGGCAGTGGTAAATGTTTCCGTAGCAGATATAATTTTGCAAAGGGGAAGACTCACGGTGGTTATTATTTGCTTCCTCCCTGAAAGAGCCACAAGAGGATCTTTCTCAGCTTTTCATTATGAGAAACTGGCATGTAAACCGCCAAAAGTGGAGACAAAACCCATAAGAGACTGTGGCTTCCAGGGATATAGTTTTTTTATTTTTGTTTGTGTTTGTTGTTATTGTTGTTGCTATAGTTAATTTCTACCTACTACAGACTTCAGATTCCTCCAGGGACAGCTTACTGCTTCCTTGTGTAGGGCCTGAGATATTAAAACGTTTTCTCAGTATTCCTACTTCACCCTTGGTTTTCAAAACTCCCTGTATGCCAGTTCAATAGAAGGGATCTCTCATATTTTTTCCTCTTTCACAAAAGAATTCTTTTGTTTGTTATTCATTGCTTGCAGTGCAATGGGCACAGAGAGATTATTAGTTTTCTTGGTCCAGCCTCAGAATCAGGCAGATCTTGTGTATCTGGGCCATGGGATCGAGGTCTTTGCAGCATTCTTGCCTCCCAATACATGATATCCAAATCCTTCCTTGTACAGGTGCGAGTCTTGGGTGATAAATAATTGCCTGCCTCTTTACTAGCAGTAACAGATCTCTGTTTTGTATCAGTGTACTATCTTATATAAGAGAGATTTTCTTGTCTCCTTTCCAAGGGCAGTCAGCTTTTATTTCTGCTTCTCCCCAGAAAGTACATCTTTACTTGATTTCTGGGAGTGGGATATTTTGCTGTTCTTCTTCCAAAAATCTAAGGGTTTTTCTTCTACTGTGTTGTCAGAAATAGTGATTTTTTTCCTGGTCCCTATAGGTCAAAGGGTTTCCTGACTTCCTCCCACCCCAACTGTCCTAAGACTTTTGCTTTGTAAGACAGAAGGGTTCATGGAAATTTTATGGTTTAATGCCAATATACGACCGACAGCATTTCCCCTCTGTTCTCCTGCTTTGTCCTCAGTTTTTCTCATGAGTATCTAGTAGAGATACTAGGGAATGAGTTTGTGAATGGGTGTAAACTCTCCTGTCTGGAGCTTCCAGTCGCTCTAAAGTTTGGCCTTTTAGAAATTGTTAAAATCCTAGCAGTTTCCTCTTAGCCCTTTTTATCATGGCTCCCTCATCCTCTCATGGTGTGTCAAAGGGGAAACAGTTCATTTGTCTGGTATCTCCTTGGAGGGGCTTGTCATTACTTTGAATTTAATTGATTTGATCATTTTCTGATGAGTTCGAGAAAAAGCTTTTTCTCATTGTTAAGGTGGGACAGAATTGTTTTGTGCCTTTTTATAAGCAGAAATACAACTTCTTAGCATGCATATTTAAAGTCTAAAATTGTACCATAGCTTGATGTTCCACCCTCATCTCAAATAATAAAAGGATTTTTGAGCAGTTTACCTTTCATCTTCCACTTTCCAACTTACATGCTATTATTGCTTAATATTTCCGTTCTATAGTCAGTTTTGTGTTTGTTTGCCCCACAAGTTAGAAACTATTTTTAGAAGTATTAGTTTTGTATAGACAATTTCTTTTGTCTTTTTATTTATATATTTACTTTTGTGTTTATGACTCATTCTGAATCTCTGCATGTTCTTTGATGTTATTGTCCTCGTCCTTTGGAATTTCCTTTAGATGGAATATTTTTGTTACTGTTTATCCCTAAATGTATTTATTTGACTCTCATTCTTGAAAGATAAATTAGTTAAAAATAAAATTCTAGGTTGGCAGCTATCCAGTCTCTTTAAAACTTTGAAAACAATTTTAGTGTGTGTAAGCAGCCACTGTTGTGATTGAGAAAACTGCCCCCTTAGTGATTAATACGTTCTTTATATCTGGCTGATTTAAAATTGTTCTCTTTTCCTTTGGTGGTTTTTATTCCCAGTTTTATTGTAATGTATTTAGATATGGATACCTTTTTATCTGTCTCTCTTATTATATATTGTGCTTCCTATATCTGGGCTTCAGAGCTCCAAACAGACATATGTTAGGCACTTTCTTATTTGATCCTTCTTATCTCTTAACCTCTTTTAAAAAAATATTTTTTATTTTCTTAATTTTGCTACAGTTTGCATAAGTTCCTAATATATTTTTTCTGTTTAGCAATTCTTTCTTTAACTATGACTAATCTGTTAATGAACCAAACCATTGAGTGTTTGCTTTTACCTACTATTTTTTTTATTTCTTGAAATTATTTTTAATATGACTTTTAATTTCTGATGTTTTATATTAATTTTAATTGGATCCTTAATTTTCTAAAATATGTATACATTTTATTATGTATTCATGTCCTATACCTCTCATTTTCAACATTTGCATATTAGTGATCACTAATATGGTCTGCTGTAAAAAAATGCCACAGACTAGGTGGCTTAACTAAGACATGTATTAATATTTTCTCACAATTCTGAAGGGTAGAAGTCTGAGATTAGGGTGTCAGCATGGTCAGGTTCTGGTGAGGACTGTCTTCCTGGCTTGCAGAAAGTCACCTTCTCACTGTGTCCTCACATAATACAGAGAAAGAGATCTGGTGTCCCTTCCTCTTCTTCTTATAAGAGCACTAATTCCATAAGGAGGGTCTCACGCTCATGCCCTCATCCACACCTAATCATCTCCCCAAAGTCCTCATCACATTGGGGGTAAAGGTTTCAATATATAAATTTTGGGAGGATAAAATTCAGTCTATAGCAGGTGTCTAAATAACTTGCATTTCATTTCTGTCCTGTCTTAGAGTGGTTTGTCTTTAGGAAATTTTGCCCCAGAGAAGTGTGCTGGCAGTCAGAAACATGCCCTACCCAGGATCACTTCAACCCTCCTCAAGGCAAGATCAGCTTTCTCACTTTCCTGTCATTCTTAGTTTCACTCCTCCTACAACAGTGTCGTTATAATAAGAATCTGGCCATAGGACCCCTTAATTCCGGTCGCCTTCTGGTCCAAAGACCTCCTGCTGCTCTGATCCCCTGTTCTCCAACTCCTTGCTTAGGTCCAGGATTCCAGCTTCTGAAGCCCTGGATTGAGTTCCTCTAGCCTATTAGGGAGATTCTCATTCAAACAAACAAAGGAACAAACCACCACCAAAATCCAACATCATAGAATTACTTAAAATATATGAGCTCAATTAGAATTGCATGTACAGTTCATTTTTAAAAATGGTCTGGGTAACCTAGACTCTTGGTCATTACATTAATTTCTAAGTCATTCTTTTTTATAAGAATAAAATATAAGAATTACTAATAGTACATTGCTATTTTAGAATTTTTATTTTACTAAGCTACTGTTGGAGTGGGAGAGAGGATAAACTGTCAGGTAATTTCTATCATAAAATAGAGGAAATTAAGTTTCAGGATAAAAGGTACTTTTACACTGCCTTTCAGGACTATAATACAGCCAGGGAATTACATGGCTCTGACATTTCTTTTAACTAAACAGTATTTTCCCTTTCTGAAATATAAGCATATCATGTTTAGTCTGAAGTGAGCTTAGAAATTTGTTCATGATTTGGCACACATGGCTCAAAGGGAGAGAATCCAAAGTTGTATAGGAAATACAGAAATGGTACAATGGTTAATTTACAGCTTAACTTTCAGCACCTTTTTTCTCTAACAAGATGAAATTAAACAGGATCTTTTGGTGTTTCTGTATCATTTCATTTACTTACATAGATATATATTTTTTACCTATAAAAACACTGGTGACATAATAACTGAATATAAAATTATAAAACTATATCGAATTTTAATACATTTTTAATTTATTTTCCCAAATGCATTATTTTGAAATAATATAAAAATAAAGATTTTTTAAAAAGTACAATAAACACCAGTGTATTTTTCACTGAAATTCGGTAATTAACAATGTCACATTTTCTTTCTCTCTCTCTGCCCTCCACACACACACACACACATACACACAGACACACCCACACACATACACACCCTTATTAATGTGGAACTATTTGAAAGTAAGTAGCAGAGATCCTGATAGTTTATCTTCTAAAAATAAGAACATTCTCCTCAAAAAGGAAATGATTCTTTAATAAAATAAAATGTCCAGTTCATATTCAAAGTTCTTCAATTATCCTCAAATGTCCTTTATTGATATTTCTTTTTTTTATTTCAAAGCATTATGGGGTACAAACAATTGTGGTTACATGAATCACTTCTATAATGCTTGAGTCATGGTTATAAGAGTGCCTATCACCTCGATATTGTTCATTGTACCTCTTAGGTAGGTTTTCGCTATCCCCTCCTCCTCCCTCACCTCTGGTTGATTTCCATTGAGTTTTACTTCCTTCTGTGCACATGTGTGCTCATTGGTTAGTTCCAATTTAGTAGTGAGTGCATATGGTGTTTGTTTTTCCATTGTTTAGATTCTTTGGTTAGAATAATGATCTCCAGTTCTATCCAAATTGTTTCAAAAGGCATTAAATCATCCTTCTTCATTGTGGAGTAGTATTCCATGGTATACATATGCCACACTTTGTTAATCTACTCATGAATTCTTGGGCACTTCAGTTGATTCCAGATCTTTGCAATTATGAATTGTGCTGCAATAAACATTTGAATGTGGGTGTATTTTTAATAAAATGACGTATTTTCCTGTGAGTAAAAACCCAGTAGTGGGATTGCTGGATCAGATCCCATAGGTAGTTCTACTTTTAGTTCTTTGAGGAATGTCCACACTATTTTCCACAGAGGTTATACTAGCTTGCCATCCCACCAACAGTGTATAAGTGTTCCTTTCTCTCTGCATCCATGCCAGCATCTATTGTTTTTGGACTTTTTAATAAAGGCCATTCCAACTGGAGTAAGTCCCACCGTGGTTTTAATTTGCATTTCTCTGATAATTAGTGACACGGAACATTTTTTCATATGTTTCTTGGCCATTTGTCTATCTTCTTTTGAAAATTTTCTGTTCATGTGTTTTGCCCACTTTTTAATGGGATTGTTTGATATTTCTTACTGATTTGCTTGAGTTCTTTGTAGATTCTGGTCATTAGTCCTTTATTGGATGTAAAATTTGCAAATATTTCCTCCCATTCTCTAAATAGTCTATTTGCTCTGTTGATTATTTCCTTGGCCGTGCAGAAGCTTTATAATTTGATCAAGGTTCAAATCAAAGATCATGCATTGCACTTGGAAGTTACCTTTCTTTTGTTGTTTTAGATCTAGAACAATCCTCCTACTTTCTTTTCCTATGACATTAACTTTTAGAAGTACCCAGGACAGGTTTCTTAAAGCATGGTCAACCTTCTGAGTTTGTCTGATTATTTCTTCATATTATGGTTTAATTTGGTTCTCTTCTCTATTTCCTGTAATCTGGAGGTCCAGAGTCTTGATTAGATTCAGATTAATTTTTTTTTTGGCAATGATACTTCATGAACATTACTGTCTACTTCTTATTGCATAGCATCAAGTGACACATTCTAGGTTATCCCACCTGAGCAATGCTAAATTCATTCATTTAGTTAAGGTGGGGATTTCCAGTGATCTCTGTGTAATGATACATTTTATTTTCTTATAAGTTGTGTTTTGGGTGTTTATACTTTGGCACCTAGTTTACTGTTTCCCAACTATTTTTCCCTTAATGATTATAATACACATTCACGATACTTTCCTAAATCATGAACCAACTCCTCATCTTGCAAAGGACCAGAGCTAAATTCCATGTCTTCCTGTGACTGCCAAAACCCATCTTCTGATCATTAGCATAAATGCTTGACTCCCACCTGTGTTCTCACCCTTGTATCTTGTGCTCTTAAGATACTTTGTATCTTGCACACTTAAAACTCTTGCTTTGACCATTCTTCTCACTTTCCCCAATTTTTCTTTCTTTCTTTTGATCTTGGCTATATATATTTATTTTAAGCCAGTATTTTTATGTGCTTTAGTGCTTAGAGGTCTATTTAAGTTCATTTGGAGCCTAACATTGTCCCAATAGGTACATGAGTCCAGGAGACAAATCAAAGGAGAAGAAGAAGGTGGAGGAGAAAGCAGAGGAGGAGGAGGAGAAGAAGAAGGAACAAGTCAATGGCCTATTAGAAAGAATTGTTGGAGAAAACCAAGTTATTCTCTGCAGTATTTGTATGCCTCCTGTTGCTTTTGGCCATAACAAGGACAGTAGTCCACTGGTGAATTCAGTTTCTAGATGTAGCAAGAGCATACGTGCAATGCTTATGTCGGAAGCAGCTGATTGGGTGAGGAGAATAAGCGAAAAGATTTTGAAAGTGACTCTCAGGCTTCATCTTTGCAAGCTTGAGCTAGCTCATCTTGAAATGATTTCTTCTTTGAATGAAAGTTATGACTATAAAAATGCCATTTTTTTATTTTAATAAATTCAATAGAAATTATTTATATGAATGAGTTTTGATTTCTCTACTGTTTTGAACCTCTTCAATGTTGAAACATTTTCATTTTCAGAAGATGAACTTGATTTTGAAAACAGTTGGAATGGGTGAACTAAGCCTGGTTACTAAGAACTGTGAAATAAACAAAGTAATACCAATTTGGTAACATCAAAAATATTTTCACTGAAAGTAGACAAAATATTGAAATTGGTAAGGAGCCAATTATTGTGCCACAGTTTGCATCTATTTGCTTATGACACATAAAGTTTATTGATTTACTGTTAGTTTAATAATCATACAAACAGGTATTTTTTTATTATAATTGTTGGGAAATTTGGAAAAAGCTCTTTTTAGTTATTATCTTGCAATTGAGAGCTAAATATGTCACTTCTTTGTCAGTTCTCTCCGTTCTACCTTTCTTCCCTATACCACTTTAACTCTTTCATTGTGCCGTTCCTGCTCAAAAACATTTGTGTGTTGATATGGCCCTTGGCTAAAGCCCAAGGTCCGTCACTCAGAGCACTGAATAATCCTCTCCATCTCACCTATTTAGCATATTTCTTATATTCTCTCTTCCATCAGACTGGACAATCTGCTTGCTTTTCCTTTCTGTACATAATAGTTATTCATTCATTAATCATACGTTTATTAAATACCTATTATATGTGAGGCACTCTGCTAAAATCTGGAAATACAATGATGAACAAGACATGTTTCTTAGCCTCAAGGAGCTCACACTATAGCGAGGTTACCAGGTAATAAATAATAATTTAACACAATGTGAGAAGTGCAAGTGTATCCACATTTTCAGACAAGACTGTGACACATTATTCTTCCATCCACTATTGTTTGTCGGTGCTATTTTTTCTTCCCAGTCTAAAATGACAGATACAGTGATATCTTCATGGTACTTTACAGAACATAAAATCCATCCCTCTCATTTTTCAATGAACAAAACTAAGTCTCACAGAGGGCAGGGCACACAATTAGTTAACAAGATTAGCATTCAACCTCTAAACTCCTAGCCCAGAGCCCGTTCTAGATATCACTCTTGGCAGACCATGAGAAGGCAACACAGGGAATATTACACAGATACCTGGAATGTTGTAACTTGGTTTTTCTCCCAAAAGCAGATCCTATGACAAAGCCTTGAATGCAGGTAGTTTTGGGGGGAAGTTCTCACAGGAAGTATGAAAAGAGAAAAGGAAGATAAAAAAGAGAGTGGAACCAATAAAGGTTGTGATTATGAGTGATTTATCACTGGTAGTATCCGGGGCTCAAGCCCACTGGGGACCTTCCGAGTCACTGTGTAGAATATGCCTCAGAATTATACCACAGGAGGACAGAGAAGCTGGAATATTTACCAGTGACTTATGTTTCTCAATATTTTGGAGGTTATTCTTGGGGCCATTAAATCCCCATATTTAAACCCCACTCCTGATTGTGGGCAGTCTGCACAAGTTCTCATGCAACTAGAGAAAGGCCTCAGGCAATGAAACAGGGAGATTCCCTGTCAGCTGTTACAGGAAATGTCCACCTGAACGGCAGGTGATCTGAGAGGAAAGCTGAGAGTATGGAGCAGGGTATTCATGATATCTGCTACTTGCCCGGATGAAGACTTTTTTAAAAGACTGAATAGAGATAAATGCCACTTTGTTCATTATTTTGCCCAGTGCCAGATCTAACCATGGCCACACTTATCATTTTATAGCTCACCACTGGCTGTTACTCTTGTTCTAGATAATTACTGCTGTGTGAAGGTTTTGCTCTTTCCATCAAAGAGAGACATTCAGTGCATTTGCAGAATAACATTGTGAATAGTTACAGTAACTTTATACAACATTTTCTCACATAAAAGTTTTTCTGTATATATCTCCATATTTTTTCCACCATTTATTGTAAAAAAATTTATCTGTCTTGGACTCCTTGACTACCCCAGATCATAGTAATATTTTTTAAATTGAGGAGGGACAAGTCATTTTCATTTTGTTCTAGTTGTAGTGAAAAGACAGACTAAGGATATTGCTTATAAGGTTAAATCTATGAGCATTTAGTCACTTACTGTTCAAGGAAGTATCCAAGCATTTAGAAATGAGTCTAAATTTCTTTGGTCTGGAAGTCGTCCCTGAAACTCTTTTTTTATTTCAGGATATGATTTAAGTTAGAAGTCCTGGGAGAACTGTTTTGTTTCTTTCGTTGTTTGCCTGGTTCTTATTTGTTTGTTTTGCTTGTTTTTTATTTGTTATTAGACTGTATTTTGATACTTCTAACTTGTGGTTTGGGTTGATTCCATAAAATTAGAAGGTATGTGCACTTTTTAAAAACTTTCTGTTACAAAGTCAACTAGAGCATTTGGAACCTCAGAAACATGATTTGTGTTTAAAGCTTCTTTAGACGTTTGGGTTGACTCTTGTATTGTGTGCTAATGTATAATAGCTATGATATAACTGCCCTCCATTTTCTTTGCTATGTGTTAAAAGAATACAAAGAATTTTGGTGATGACTATATTTTCCAAACCTACCTGATTGATACAAATGTGAAAATCACTCAAGTAAAACAAAACTTTAGCCAAATCTTCATTGAGTTCTCTCCATGACGTGCATAGCTATGCATGAACAAAGAGAAGTACATCTTTCCATACCTTAGTTTCTTTATTAAACCCACAGATGTATAAATTTAGCACAAGATGATCTCATAGATCTTTTTCCAAAATTCTGGAATTTTTAAGTGTTGATAACTTTTGCCATATCGTGCTTCAGAAAATATTTCCTTAAACTGATTATCAAGATGTACAACCAACTCAATATTATGATGAATTAAGAGAACCCTAGACAATCTTTAATACTCTTGTCTTTTCCATTGTAGAGATACACCTCAGTCATGTAGATTTTAAGACCAATTAATCTTATAATAATGCAAAGGCAATGGGGATTGTTCTTTCCTCCAACCAGCTCTCTGTGATCCTTTGTCTCTTATGGGGGTAAAAAGTAGGGAAAAGAAGAGTGAAGAGAAAATATGACAGGACCTGCAGGAAACCATGTTCCCAGTATTCTCGTGGCTCAAGAAGTTGAATCAACAAAGCAGGGACCATTAACATACTGGAATCACTGACTGTGTCCTGTAAGTCCAGACACCACAGGAACCAGAATCTTCTCCATGAATATTTAAGCCCAGTTAGAAAATTACCACCAGGTGGCGCCAAACTGCAGCTAAGGTTCAGGTGAATTTCAATCACATAGTTTCTTGGATCATGGGGTTCTCCTGGTCATTGTAGAAACTTTTTTTTTTATCGCTAATCTCATTATGAATAAATGTTTTCAGTTTTGATAATTCCTCCTCATTGCCTATAGGTAAAATCGAAAAACATTAGCATTGTCGAAAACAAAGTCTTCCTTGTTTTTCATACTCACCTCTTTCTTCCTGTGATCTCTCACATTTAGTCACGTGGGAACACCTACCATTTACTGAATTTTTATTTCTCCCTGCCTTTGCAAATGTGCTTGTTCTGTTTTAGAGGCCTTTCCTGCCACAGTCCTTGTACTCTAGATCTAATTAAAAGCTTTTGCTCTAGAAAAGGTCAAACCTATAATTCAAAGATGTGATCTTCTGTGAAACATCTTGGATTACTTCCATCCTTACAAAAGGCAGGATTATGAATCCTAAATAATCTTTTCTGGTCTGCCAAAGCACTTTGTTCATATTTGTTAGTGTTATGATTTCTCACATTAAAATATCTTTATTGTATTTTTCAGTTTGCTGTATAGAATGCAAGCCATTCAGCATAGGAACGAACTTTCCATCTTTGTGTCATCACTGACTAGTATCACATCTATTATGCTTTATGCTATACCTCCAGTAATTATCTCTTGAATAAATAAAAGAGTATTTTAATAAAAAATGTGTGTATCTAAATTTCTAAGTAGGATTAAGTTTAAACAAATTAGAGCAGTTGAGCATTTAACTAAAGCAACCGGTAATCTTTGTATAAAGAAAATAATCATTTTCTAATGTGGATGAGCGCTGTATTTCTTGTTTCTTGAATCTGCTTGCAATTGTCTTACAGTAAAATATTCATGAGTGTTATATCATGTTAATGTATCAGTGGTCAAGAAATACCTATGTATATTGCTCCTCCCAGAGTTAATATGTTTATAGGACAAAGCAAATGTATTTGGTAATGAACAAAATTTCTTTCATTGTGGTCTTATCAAAACAGAGACTGGCATGCCATATATTCCCTAATTGTGGGTTTTTCCTAGCTCAGTTCTTAGGTACAGTGATTACCATTGAATGGTCATTGGCATATGGCTTTATTTTTTATTGACATCTAAAATGCTACAGCTAAGGTCAACATCACAAGGTAGTTAATTTCAAGAATTGGAAAAGACCTTAGTCCATATCTCTCATTTTTACAGATAAGGAAACTATGACATGGGAAAGCCAGATGGATCCCACACAGCTTATTAATGGCAAATTGCAACCAGACCACCACTTACTCCCACTCCACCTTGCTGCTTTCCTCTGACCCACAGATTAATAGATCATCATGATTTACTTAATTTATGACGTGAGTTAACAAACAAATCTGAGCAGTGATAGAAGAAAAGCCTACGAATGGCACATTTGATCGTAAACTATATGCTAAAGTCCTTGCAACATCCTTCCGTCAGAAACTGATCTTGATACTCAACTCTATTCCAGTGCTTTGGTCTCAAATCACATTGCTGCTTCTGAGAAGCACTTACAGATACCCTAGAATACGTTCTGCTTTTGATCTAATCTGGGATCTTATTTTGGCAGTTAAGGGATTTGGAGCGTCCCACAAGGAACTGTTTGCTTTCTTATCTAATCTTTAGTGCATCTAGCAGCAAAACAGGCCATTTTGTGGTATCCTTCTGCCAGAAGAAGGTTGTTTAAGGATACACAACTCCTGTCACTTTTATTGTGTGGCCAAATAAATAATTTGAGGCATCTCCAGCTCCTGACTGCATCATGTATTTGCAATTTTCTTTCTGCAGCTTCAGTTTGCATCCCTCCTACAGGGATAGGTTCCAACTCAAAATCCGGCAAATGTTTTCTGAATGGGAGTGGCTTTCCTCTGCTTAGGCAATACAGATTAAGAAACTTCACAAAAGCAATTTGATGTTGTTTTCTGAATTTTCTGCTACCTCTTGAGTTGTGAAAGACTTGGAGCAGCAGTTTACTTGGCCCAAACTTTTCACCTGTTTCCTCTTTTCTCATCTCCTCACTGACTTGTAAAAGTAACTTTTAAGAAAAGGACTCCATTGCCATCCTGTGTTACTCTTCGATCACACAGGAGATGTTTGGATGAAGCTTTATACCCTACAGGCCTGTCTGCCCTGCACAAACGTGAAAGTGCCCACGGGACTGTGTAATATGTATAAGGGTTGATACCAATTTTGGAACCTGGTTAAACCCTGGAAGTAATCCAAGACCTTGAGTAGTTTTTGGCAGGCCAGGCCACCTGCTAACAAGCCAGGAATATGCAGGAGGCTTGCAACAACTAGTCAGGAAGAAAATAAAGTTGTTGATGCCAGAAGCTTCATAAATTACTGCACAATTTCAGTAAAGGGCAGATGAAGAGGGTAGAAAATGGACAACTGCAGGAACACCTGAATCTAATAACACACTGCAGCATTTTCAATTGGCAGAAAACTTGGGCACAGAAGAGGAACAACAATGCTGTTTGCTTTTGGCAAATAAATAAATGTTACTCTATGATGCTGCGAATCAGTCTGATCTTGACCTCATGTAAGCGCAGGTTATGCTTCTTGACTCCTCCCACTGAGAGGGCGGTTGGTGCCCCGGGGACTGCTGCCATCCTTCTTTTGAGTCTTCTTGTCATGATTTAAGGGGGATGCTTGCCTGCAGCTCCCTGGTGGGTGCCAGTCTAGTACCAGGTTTTCATCTGTCTGGGGTAAAATGAGAAACCTAATAAACTCTTTATAACATTAAATTTATTCAATTTAAAGGACTGCCCATTCTTCTGAGAAATTTTTTTTCTATTTTTATTTGCCATTTCTTTAAAAAAATTATGAAGAAAGTATAGAGTGTCGGGTAAATTTTTCATTTAAATATCCATTGTTGACAAAGTTACAAGTTGGCAAACCTAACTTATTAGTTATTTTTCAGTTCAATAGTTCTTTTAAAAAGGAGCCAAACAATTGTTTTAGTGGATTTGGTCATTCTAGTTCTTCACTGTCCAAAGAATTTGAAGATTGCAGTCTCTTCTGCAGCAGGTGTGGTTTGATTGCATAGTCTCCAATGAAGGAAGTAGACATTGGACCCAACACTGGGTTATATCTTACCTAGATAATTGCTGAGATCATGGCTATTCCTCTATGTCTATTTCTCTCCCCTTGGATGCTTGCACACCTAAAATTAACCGTATTAAGAGAAACTATGCCCAACAGATTCCCCTGTGTCCATGCTTCAGGCATAGTTTCCTGTCACACTCATCAGTTCCGGTGCCAGTGTTGGCTTGAGACAGACGCTGAACTCAGCTGATGAACGCTTTGGGAGTGCCGCACCTCTCTCTGCCTTTAGCCCCTCACCGCGTCTCCATTCCTCCTCTGACTCTCTGCCACTCTGCACCCTGCACCCTACGGCCACATTTTCTCCTTATGTCCTGAACTTTAATCTTAAGTTTGGCTGCTCAAAATCCTCTACTGTGAAATTTCCAAACAGATCTGCCTTAGGCTCCTCACCGTGGACCAATCCACTTCTCATTTAATTTTCTGTTCTGTGTTTTATTCTTGAAAGCCTAAAACTAGTCTTCCCTGTGATAACTAATAAACTAAAACTCACTAGTGATTGATTATGACTTAAGATGTCATAATCGTCGGGAGTATTTGCATGTGAAGAGATACAGCACCTTAATCTGAAAAACTGACTTTCAGTGTAATTTTGGTGTGATGGGTTTCAATTTACTGTGCTTCCTGACCACTTTATTTAAATGCAAGCATATATGTTGTTCTCATGGTGACTAAGGTTAGTAATACTGGATTTTTTTGTTTTAAACCTTTTCCTTTCACTTTTTTTCTACTCCACCAATAATTCCTGCTAATTATTTTCTGTTGCCATTTTTCTCCATAAATGCTCATGTCAGTTTTCAGCTGAACCACTACAATGGTTTTTAAGCTGGTTCCTTGTTTACAGTTTGGCAAACTACCCCTCCTAACTCCTTACTCTTCTGGTCCCCAGTTAACTATCTCTCAGTACAATTATCAGAGTGGTTTTCCTAACATATAATCCTGGAGCTACCCAGCTTGAAAGCCCTCAGTAACTCCCTGTGGCCTATGATGATCATACTCTTGTCCCCACAGGCATAATGACCAATGAGAACCCCAAAGGATTCAGGTCATTTAATAATATACCACACTCCCGAATACTGTTTCCTCTTCTTGGAACACTCTTATCCTCGAACTCCACTTACCTAAGTAGATGCAGTTCAGTGTCACTTCTTTGCTGAGTTACGTACAAGCCCTTCACGTTCTGAAGAACACGGCAGTCTCCATTATAATCATTAATGTGTTTATCTGCTTCCCTTATTAGACAGTGATCTCTCTGAGGCTTGGATTTCTGGTTATGTCCCTTTGTATTCCCAATGCCTAGCTCAATTCTTGATGTTGAGAAGTTGCTGGAAAAGTATGTGTTCAAGTAGGCAAGACTGTTTTTCTAGCAATAGAACTTTCCCAGTGTAGGTTAAATGATTTACTGAGGCTCTGTATTGTGTATTATTTATACTAAAAATAGGCCTTTAGTTATTAGATGCTTGGTAGAATCTTAGAGGAATTTACTCTACTTCTCTTATTTACACAGGGGACCCGGAGCACTAATGTGCCACTCTTCTCACACCCCTCTTCCATCTGCCAGGCTCTGTGCTTCACAACTGACCCTCTTCCCTCATCTTAAATACCTCAAGTTAGGAGATGGTGGAAATGGAAATTAACAATTGATGCCTCTTCCCCCATATAAAATATAGGAAGAAAGATAAGAAGATTCTATAGGGTTATAAAATCAGTAAAAGTTGCATTAGAACTTGGGGAAAAAAACACTGGAGCTTACAATCCAATGTCTGGTTCCAACCAAGTCACTATTTATGTAACAAGTCACTTAATCTTTCCGGATCTTGGTTCTTCATCTGTAAAATGTAAGAATTGGACTTTATGATTGCTGTGAAACTTCTGACTCTAAAATTCTATTATTACTTTATCTATTCATATAACTAACATGTTTATGAGTCAAATGAAAATGCTGCAGGATGAACCCAATGTTAAGGAGGATTAGAACATTTAAATGGGGGGAAGATGTCTTAAGATCATGTACTTAACTACTAACACTAAGGACAGGGGAAACTGAAGCTCAGAGAATCTAATTACTTTCCAGGGATTATCCAGCAAAAACATAGGTGTCCCTATTCCAAGTCCAATGACCTTTAATGTTCTTCTATGCTATGGTTGATAAACACATAATATGTAATCAAGATATAAGATACACCTGTCTAGAATTATAAAAAATGTTTAAAAGCATTAAGTGGGAGAGAGTGGGAAAAATACTATCCCTTTATCAGATGAAGAGAAAAGTACTTGAGAAATGACAGTGACAGGAAGGTCTTTTTAACCTCACTCTTTCCTCACAAATGTCAGTCATGATGCCATCATGGGAGCAGGCAATGATGTGACGGGAAGCAGAGAGCCACACTAAAGTAGAGACAGATAAAAATGATTGGCTCCGATTGGCTAAGTTAAATCCACAGGTTTTGATAACTTTCATACTAAAGAACTTAAGGAATTGGCCACAGTCACTGCTGAGTCACAAACCATTATCTTCAAGAACTCACAGAGGATTTGAAGTGGCCCCGAACTGGAATATACTATATCTGTTCTTTCAGAAGAGGATTATGGACCATTCTGGATATTGTTGATTTACCAGAGGCGGGCAGGTGGGGGAAGATGAATTCAAATGTTGGTTTTTCAATGCCTAGAAGGTAATAGGGTTGGAATTGACTGGACTTGTATAAATGAAATCATAAAATTTGGGACTGGATATGATCTAAGGGATCATGTAATATGTTGCCTTAATTTATAGAGGAGTTAAGTGAGCCTTAGAGAAGTTAAATCATAAATCCTTAAGAGTTTCTTTCCTAAATCAAGTACAGTGTGGCAAGTCTGGCCAGCTGAGGTGATGGATAAATGCAATGCTTATTGACTTTTTTGTATCCTCTAAATGATTTTCTTCTTTTGAGCAGGTGTTTCCTCTTACACATCAAGAAAGGAGTCTGTCTTACTTTCCACGTCATAGTCAGAAATTCTGGCATCACACAAATATGAGAAAGAACCTCTCAGCTACAATTTGTAAAATAATCAGGATTTTGATACTCTTGGAGGTTATTCTACAACAGTTACACTTCAGAGAGAGAAAAATACTTCTTTTGTTCAATAAATTACTGCCACTTTTTTTCCCTTTGTAACTCAGACTTCCTAAAACTTTACTCAGAGAGAGCTGAGTAACGTAAAACTTAAAACTTAAAACTCAGAGAGAGTTGGGTAACTGAACAACAGAGCTAGTTCTACAATACTAGAGAATTTACTTGAAGTGAACATTGAATACAAAAACATGGCCTTACAAAGAATTCTTGCAAGATTCAGAACACTCCTTGTCTAATTAGAGGAATTTCAAGTAATTAAGAGAAGGACACTGAATTGCTGTCCTTTAACTTCTAGTTGGTTTATTCGAACTTTTATCAGGCTTTGGAACCCCTTCTCCCAAGTTTTTCTGAGGTTCTTATTGAAAATCATTGACAAGGCTGTGTTTCAGGGGGGAAAAATACTCACAGAAAAACTCAAAAGTTTGGATTACAACGAAAGTCTGTAGTCCCCGGCACCTGTTGCTACCCTGTACATAGCACTTGAGTGATTAACCAAATCCTTCCTCTATGGGCAGCACTTCTTCATCTTTTTGTCCTTTTTTGATCTAAACTCTATTGTCCTTTATTTTATTTCTTTAGGATCCTTCTATGGTTTGAATATTCATCCCTTTCAAAACTCATATTGAAAAGTAATCCTCAGTGTGGCAACATTAAGAGGTGAAGTCTTTAAGTGATTGGGTTACGAGGGCTCTGCCCTCTTGAAGTGACTAATGGATTCATGGGTTAATGGATTAATGCGTTATTGGATTAATGTGTTATCATGGGATTGGGACTGACAGCTTTATAGGAAGAAAAAGACAGACCTGAGTTAGCATGTTCAGCCCCCTCGCCACGTGATGTCCAGCACCACCTTGGGACTCTGCAGAGAGTTCGCACAGCAAAAAGGCCCTCACCAGATGCAGTTCCTTGACCTTGGACTTCTAAGCCTCCATAACTGTATGAAATAAATTCCTGGTCTTTATAAATTACTCAGTTTCAGGTATTCTGTTATAAACAACAGAAAAAGGACTAAGACACATCATTTTGAGAGATAATTCTTTCATAAAATATATGAATTCTGGCTAATATATTAATTCATATTCATGCTTTATTATATTTAACATAGTACAGGTAAATACTCATTTAAACATGTTTCCTTGGAAGAGAATACCTTAAATTAAAGATGCCACTCCCTGTATTTCTTGTGAAACTCTAGTTCTGTTGCTGGCCAGTGGAATAGAAAGCTATAAATTACTACAGGAGAAAGAGAAGAAATCAGGTAACCTAAGAGGTTATGGAAGGTAAACATGGAAATAGAGTAAGTCATGGGAGAGGCCACACTTGTTCCATTGAATGAATACCTACTAATTCCCTGCTAGAATCCAAGATAGTCAGGTTTGTAGAAAACAGATATTTTGAGATTAACTCCTCATATGATTCTTTATTTCTATTTCTGTTTAGATGTCTTCAGAAACCTGAGGGTTTAAAAATAGTCATTCTATTTTCTGAGAACACTAAAGCTTAATAGTCCATAGAAAAAAATTATATTGTGTCAAAAATATATATATTCATATTTTATTCATTACCCTACTTCTATCTTCCATGTCAATATGGCACAAATTTTGCACTTCTTGCATATAATTTCTCTTCAAATAGATTTGAGTACAACTTTCATATTCCGTCACACCTAACTGGCTAGAGGGTTTATGTATATTTGATACTCTTTATCTGGGAAAATATTTCTGTGTTACGGAAAGCCTACTTGCTAGCATTTAGCAGCTATGCTCTGATAACAAGAAAAATTGTACAATATCGTAAAGAGTTTAAATTTTCTGTTAATGTCATATGAGTGTAAGAAGGTAACTTGCAAAGTTTTCCGGTTAGAAATTATTGGTTCTTCTAGCTCCACTTGTGGAAGTTTTCACTTGACATATACCTGCTTGGATAGATTGTGGGAAGACCACAGACAAGTGATTAAACTTGAGATGTTTCAGGCAAAGCATGCTATTTCTTCTTACTGTAAAAAAATAAAGAACATTTCTGAGTCATTGCAGTCTTGGAATGTAATACCAAACAAATGAGAAACAGACCACAAACAGTGGGGCCAAGTACATCATTACCGAGTGAGTAATGTGAACAACTTACATAAACTGTGGCTGAAACTGAGTTTTTAGCAGACGACCATAACCTTTTGATTGCATCAAGAACAGTTAAAAGCTCTTTAATCTGCATGTTGTCCTTCAGGAAAGAAAAATGCATCAATTCAGTTCATAATCTCTAAAACCTGTAATTTTTCATTAAAATTTAACCCTATTTCTCTCTGATTCTTTATCTCATTGCCAGCAGCAGAGGCAGCTAAAGAGAATTCGCTGGGGTCCAAGGATGTTTCTTCTATTGACCATACTGGGAAACATGCTATAGGTAATAGAGCCTTCTTCCTTCCTTTATGGCACTATGGAGTGAGCCACTCCAAAAGTTTAGTTAATGGAATAGTTTATGTCTTTTTAAAAAATATCTGTGTTATATACTGAGTTTCTCATAGTTTAGGAAATACATTTTCATTTGTATCAAGATCATTTTTTCTTAATTGGAATAAACAATACCTGCCCACAATTTTATTTCATTGAGTTTTACTATTTTCGTTAAACAAACAAAAAGCAACACAACTTTTCACCAGGAGTCTCTTTAAAATGAAAACAAAAAAAAAAATCAGTAATTCCTTCTGGGAAGGAGATTAAAATTTTTCCTTTCTGATTTTACCACCCATATAAAATGTTAATATTCAAAGCACTGCATTTTTAGATATATATTTAAAAACCTGATTATGTATGAGGCATCATTAATATCTATCTCATAGCTGGATTGGTTTTAATATTTTGGAAACTTTCTTTTTCTCTGCTGATACCTGAATGAGAGTGTAATTTGATCCTGAGTACTTGGGAATAAAACAAACAGAACAAAAAAAGGAAGAAAACAAATTAAGGGCTCTCCTGAATGGTATTTGGTATTCTCTAAACACAAATCTTGATTCAAACTCTCTCTCCCTCTGTCTTGTTTATTCTACTTTTTATATTGTAGTTGCCAAATGCAAGCCCCCTATCCCACACCAACTAAAGCAGAATCTTAATTTTTTAATAAACTCCTCAAATGATCCATAAGCACATAAAATTTGATGAATGCTATTCACTGTATATCTAGAATTACGATTAAAAATCAAACATTGTCACCTGGAACTCCTATCACCCTATCTTACTTATTTCTTTCTCTTTTTTTGTCCAAACCTTCTCATATTAATTTCCTTCAATTCTCAACTCTTGGAAAGAACTTGTAATAATGTCAGTATCCATGAATAGAATCCTTTTAATATTTGGGTTTTTAAGCTCTTTGTCTTTCTCTCTTCCAATTCTCTTATCTTCTTCCCCTCTCACCATTTGTTCCCATAGTCATATCTGGAAATTGCTAATCTACCATAATATCAGTTTTGATCACCCTACTCATCACAACCATCTATTTCTTTTCTTTTCTTTTTTTTTTTTGAGACAGAGTCTCACGTTGTTGCCCTGGCTAGAGTGAGTGCCGTGGCGTCAGCCTAGCTCACAGCAACCTCAGACTCCTGGGCCCAAGCAATCCTACTGCCTCAGCCTCCCAAGTAGCTGGGACTACAG